>JSYV01000663.1:0-73941 GCA_000787455.1 Evansstolkia leycettana | reverse complement strand
GGGGGGGGGGGGGGGGGGGGGGGGAGTCCGATGGAGTCATTCGAAAGGACGGCTTACCAAAGGACCGGCAACAGACGCAATGCCATACATGCCGCCAATCATGCCAGAGTAGGTAGGCCGCTTCTCCAGCGGCACCATATCGGCGAGAATGATCATCGCTCCATTCAGAAGGCCAGCTGCTCCCAAGCCTGCGACGGCTCTGCCGACGATGAAAGCCACGGAGGTGGGCGAGACAGCACAGACGAGAGAACCAACCTCGAAGATAAGTAGCGCAATTAAAAAGACCCATTTCTTATTGAAGAAGGTGTAGAATCTCCCGTAGAGCAGCTGGAATGCTGTATCCGTGTCAGAGCGTCGGCAACAGAACAAAAACGGGGACAGAGAAAACAAAAGAAAAAAGAAAACATACCACAAGTGGTGACAAGATATCCAGACCCATACCACCCAACATCAGCGAGCGCGTGAAAGTCGTCTGTTATTCTGGGAACCGCGGTCGCAATAATCTGCGGTCGGTATCAGGTCAGCCCGGACGAAAAAAAGGTCACAACCATCTGTGAAGACAGAACGTACTGTATTATCCAAGGCCACGCAGAAAACGGTCAAGCACAGAGCCACCATAATAGTGGCCAGCTTCAGCCCTTTTGGATAATCGTTATCATCGGCCAAGGTGGTCTCCGAAATTGGAGGCGTGGTTGAATCACTCGCCTCAGCCTTCGAGTCCTCCATGTTGTTGTTGTTGCTGTGGTGGTGGTGGTGGTGAAAGGGAGATGGTGATATTCAGACGGTGGACGATTCGAGCGATCAAAGGCAAACACAGCTTTGAAGGCCAGAAGGAAAAAGGGAAAAGGGAAAGCAAGATAAAGTTAGCTGGAAGTGCTTGAATTCGATTAAATACGATGATGCAGGTCAGATGGCGCCTCGGATCAGAAGTGCAGGCTTTAAGTCCGTGTCCGGCAGCCCTAAAATGATGAGCGCATTATCCCTGCGCCGATGAGGCTGCCCGAAACATGGGAGAAGTGCACTGCTGCTCCAGCTCAGGAATAGCAGTGGTAGTACAAAGTCGCAAGGGGGTTACCGAATATATGATGGCATTCTAGAATACGAGCTAGTAGTGGTGGGTTAAATAGCGATGATGGCGGGTTTTCGATATCTCCGTTGTCCCTTTCTTTCTACACGTCCATTTCGGCATGAAACATCCCTGCAAGCGTCATAGGAGACGCCCTATAAATATTCAACGCCGAGATCTATGTCAGATTACTGTACAACGTTGATTTGACCTTGCCTTTTCCCCTCGAGATCTCGGTACAATGCGTTCAACAAATGTTTACCAGCTCAAAGGACTAACATGATTTTGATTGACAGCCACCAACAGCACCGAAGAGCATAATTACATTACTATTGATTATTATTAGCATGATCGGCTACCTGAGCTTCAATTCCTTACTCCACCGACCAGGACATCGTGGCAGGGCCACCTGCTGGTATACTCGGGTCCTTTGGTACCATCGTGTAGGTTTCTACCTCCAAGACGTCAGCAGCAGCTGAGGCTGCCAATTCATACATGTCACTTATCTTAGTGCCTTTTTCTCGTAGGGAAAGTAATAGTTAGTTCATATAATGTTCATAAGTCAACCGCTGCTTCATTGAACGAGGACCACCATTCTCGCTGACTGTTTCATGTTCTGTACGAAGCCGTGCAAGACTTCACGATGGCCCATGGGATTGCTGCTACTGCTCTTCTAGTTCTGGTGCCCCTGGGGATCTTTTCCTGGTTCCTGCAGTCGTACCTCCGACTGCGACATATCCCCGGACCCTTTCTCGCTGCGTGGACCAATCTCCCACGGGTGTCATGGGTGCTAAGCAATAGGGCTCACGACATCCACATCAGCCTCCATCGGAAATATGGAAAGCTGGTGCGATTTGGACCTAATATGGTCTCGGTCAGCGATCCAGCTGAGATACCCAACATCTACGGCTTCAGCGGGAAGTTCCCCAAGGCAAGACAGGATTACTACTACTACCTCCCCTTTTGTAGTTCATACGAACCCATTACTGACGCAGAGACCCAGTCGGACTTCTACCATGTCCTCCTCTTCTACGCCAGGGGGAAGCCGGTGCCGACCATCTTCGCAACCCAGGATGAGAATCTCCACCGCACACTCAGACGTCCCATTGCAGGGATATACTCGGTCAGCAACTTGATGTCTTTCGAGCGCTACGTCGATTCAACCATGCGCGTGTTCTTCGAGCAGTTGGATAAAAGGTTCGAAAGCACCGGTGCCGTCTGCGACTTTTGCATCTGGTTGCAGATGTTCGCCTTTGACGTCATGGGAGAAATTACTTTCTCCAAGCGGCTGGGCTTCCTCGAACGCGGTGAAGATATCGATGGCATCATGGAGGCCATATGGACTTATTTCAAGAAAGCTTCTCCGGTACGCAAGTCTCTCTCGTTATCCATGCCGGTAGACAAAACAGACCGACATGTTCCAACTGATGTGTCCACGAATAAATCCAGATCTCACAAATTCCATGGGTGGACTGGCTATGGGCGAAGAATCCCATCTTGCAATCCTTCCAAACTGTCAAGCAAAACCCGATTGTCGCTTTTGCCGTCGCGCGAGCCAAGGAACGGCAAGCGCTCGCAAAGGATAGCTCAGCAAGCGATGAGAAATCCGACCTGAACAGTCGTGACTTTCTGTCCCGCTTCCTCGAGGCCCTTGCGAAGGACCCGCAGATACCACCATGGTAAGCGTAACCTGGCCTCGACGTCTTTCACAGCATGCATTGTCTTGCAGGTTGGAGGCTTATATTTCACTGCCATGATTGAAGGGCTCTCACGGCATGGACAACATCCAACGTCACCGCTGGCAGTGACACGACAGCTATCCTGCTCCGCACGATATTCCACCAACTGCTCACGCACCCGGCCTCATTCGCTCGCCTTCGAGCGGAACTCGACACCGCCGCGAAGGAAGGCCGTCTCTCCGAGTTCGTGACCTGGAAAGAATCCCGGGAGTTGCCCTACCTCGATGCCTGCATCAAGGAGGCGGGCAGATTGCATCCGCCATTTGGTCTGCCGCTCGAACGCGTTGTGCCGCCGGAGGGGGCTGTTATCTGCGGCCAACGCTTCGAGCCGGGCACAGTCGTCGGCATCAGTGGGTGGGTTGTGCATCGAGATGTCGAGACGTTTGGGGAGGATTGCGACGAATGGCGACCGGAACGGTGGCTCTGCGAGGAAGAGAAGAGACGCAAGATGGAGCATGCGTTGCTGACGGTAAGATCATATCCTTTCCATCCCGTCTTCTTGTCTGTTGCACAGCCGATGCAAGGATATCACTGCTGACAGCAAGCGCGTAGTTTGGTGCGGGTCACCGGGTTTGTATTGGAAAGAATATCTCCAATCTGGAGGTGTACAAGTTGGTCCCGACGCTCCTCCGCAGATATGATGTAAGGACCTTCTTTTTCCGCCCCATTCTTCCTTGCTGTGGGAACCGGCGTCTGACTGCATCCAGATTGAGCTGGACGACCCGACCGATAGCAGTTGGCAAGTTGTAAACCGATGGTTCGTCAACCAGACTGGCTTGAATGTGAGGTTCAAGCGGAGGGAGGGGGTTTTGTAAATCATCTCGTCTCTCCTAAGTGGGTGGAGGTAGTTTACTACATTGATAGCGCTGTGAACAATCAGTGCCAGAAATTGTGGCTGCTGGCTGTGACATGAATGAACGTTTCTTGTTGTTTAAGTGCATATAGTTATCGAAGGCATGTCCTTTGCGTACATCGAGACAGTAGAGTATACGACCGAATACGTATTTCTCCAACGCCACAGCAGCCATTGCTTTGTCTATTACATGAAATTCCAACACCATTCTCTATAAGGAGAACTGTCTGGAACTTGATACATATGACGACTTATTTTATCAAGCACTACCTTTGCGAAGGGCACACCAGGAATCAACATTGGAGGTATACAATATGTCTGAATTGCTATCTAACCCGTTGCCTCTTGCCCTCAGTACTAAACGCTGGCGAAAACAAGCGTGGTTCATTTCGGGCTTGCCTCTCACACATTCAGAAGAACGCCCCAACAAGCATGGCCATCCTCACTAGTTCTCTCCGTTGCTCTTGTTCTGGCTGTAAGAAGTCGTGATCCGCTCGACCATGTGTCCTTCCACAGTCAGGACCTTGCCTCCATTTTCCACGGGCTGACTTCCATCGAGCGGCAGCAGCTCGCAGTCCAGGTTTCCGTCGAAGAAGAACACCACACTGTACCGATCATGCGGGTTCCGGTTCAGGACACGGTGCACGCTACTCTTGTACTGGCCGCCCGTCCACTTGCTCAACATATCGCCGATGTTGACGACGTAGGCGTCCTTGGCCGGCGGCACGCCGACCCAAGTACCCGTCTCCTGATCCAGCACCTCCAAGCCCGGGTTCCCGTCCTGCAAGAGCAGGGTGATGGCTCCGAAGTCCGTGTGCGCACTGCTGCCCAGCTGGCGCTTCTTGCCCGCGGTCTCCGGCGGCGTGGGCGGGTAATGCAGCAGACGCAGCGGGCAGATCGGATCATTGGACTTGAACTTGTCGAACACGTGCGGGCCGTACGGCAGCGTCGCGGCGATGAGGTCGAGCACGACGAACGACAGCTGCAGCATGGCGTTGTAGTACTGCTCGAGGGGCTGGCGGAATTCTTCGGGGCTCAAGAGCTCCGAGGGCGGCCACACGTTCGGGCCCACGTAGAATCGTCCCGCGGCGACGCGAGGATCATCAGCAGGGAAGTCCTGTCCCGTGTAGAAGCCCTCCTTCAGGTCGGGCAGGACGTCTGGCTCGTAGGACTGGGACGCCAGGACGTCGTAGCCGCGGTGGCCGGCTTGCTTTTTCGCGTCTAGCGCCAGCTTGGTTTCAAAGGGCAGAGCGAAGAACTTCTCCGCGCCCTTGAACACCGCGCTCTGCAGGGCTGGCGAAATGCCATGGTTGGTCAGTTGGAAGAAGCCCGTGGAGAGGCAGGCGGCGCGCACGTCGGCGATGATGGCCTGCGCCGCTGCGCTGGTCGGGTCAGCGAGGTAAGGAGCGATGTCGATGGAGGGGATGTAGAATTTAGGGGATGGTTGCGTCTCCGCTGCTGGCATTGTGATCCTGGTTTTCTTGTAGGAGTTCTATGCCTCTATGGATAGTAATGGGTGTTTCTGCTTGATCCTGTTCGGTCTGCTCTCTTTCCTTACGCACTCTCTTATCTCCCTGCCTGATCGCCTGCGCGAGCTATAAACGGCGGCCATTATTATTCATTCCTGGCAGAGAGCCTGGTTTCATGGTTCAGGTCCACTGTCATTGATTTGAGTGGCCCCGAGTTGGAACGCCGAGTATACCAGCCGGATCAGCCCATGCCTGCATGAAACTGGATACCTGACCGAAGGCCGAGTATATCTAAGAGCACAAACTGTCCACTCGGAACGAGGAGAATGGTTTCAGTACAGCCCTGATGGAGAACGTTTGGTCTTGGGGCTGAAAGACGGCGTTGACACTAGTCGCAGACCCTAGGTTGCACCCGACTCTTGCCTGGAGTCTTGTGAGGAGGCTTGCAATGGGGCTGAAATGTACATTTTTGTGTTTCTGATGTTCGATTCGGTCTCGGTACTCCGTACGGAATAGCTTTTGACGGACTGTCCTCCAAGCGATCTTTGCCCTAACACAGCCTGTTGACTGCTCGAGAACGAGCGCCCAGTGAACACTCGGCATTTCTGGACAAACATAACCTCACCAACAGACAAGGGCTGATCAATTTAAATTGGATTTACTCGCGAACGGTTCATATCGAGTCTCCAAGTTTTCGATACAACATTACGCACAGAAAAGACGCCATTGAAAGAGGGCTCTAGTCGACTTGAACTCCAGGGAGAATAGAATTCCAAATACATGCACCCATATATATCAATTGTTGAATTCTAATCTCCTGAAAATAGTATTTTTCTATGCTTGCTCGTCGTATCAATCATTAGCTCTTTCATCAAGTCCGTGTTGAAAATCATGCTGGGGCACTGGGTGGAAGGGCCAGTTAGGGCTTCCAAATGGCTTCGATCAAGGAGATTGTGCTTCCTTCGGGAGTTGTTGTTCCACGGTACTCGAATCTGGGATCTGTGTTGGCGAAGAGCTTCTGCCAGTCGGGGACTGTGCGTTCCAGCGAGTTCCAACCCAGAGCTTGGATCATGTCCAGATTGCTGTGGAGGTTATGAATCAGCGTTTCGTCCATTGGACTGAAGGGGAGAGGAAAAAAAAGTGGAGATAATCAAGCTTACCGTGCTTGTTTCTTTGACCATTCCGTCTCAGAGACCTCGGATGGAAGGAACTCGTAAATTACGACGCGAGAGCCAGGCTTGAAGGCGGGAATCAGATTGCGCAGGATCTGCGTGGCATACTTGTCGGACCAGTTGTGCAGGATGAAGCGGAAGAAGTACACATCCGCACCTTGCACGGGCTGGGGCTTGAAGAAGTCGTGCGCCATGAAAGTGACGCGCTCTCGCAACTCCGCGGGCAAGATGTTGGCGCCCTCCTCCACGGTGCCGGGCAAGTCCTGCACGATGAGTTTCAAGTGGGCAGTCGCGCCCGCGAGAGCGCGACTGACACCGCCGTGGCCGCCTCCAAGATCGACGATGGTGTTGCCGGGGACATCCAGCGCTTTCCAGTCGTAGCCCCGGATGAGATGGTTAATATCGTAGAGCGAACCACGCGTCATGAAGCGCATGGCCGCTCCAAACCGCCGCGCGCGCTCCGGAGTCTTTGCAATCTCGAGGTAGAACGGATCGCTGGTATTGTTCTCAATGTTGAAGCCGGTCTCGTTGGGCTCGCCGGATCCAGGCCATTTCTCGTAGGCTTCAATGACCTTTGTGGCGGCCGGAGCAAGGTCTTCGACGAGGAAGCCAACGGAATCCAAGGCCTTCGGCTCTTCTTTGAGCAAGCGCGAAGCCGCCGTGTGGGAGACAAATCCTGGCCGGGTCTCGGCGAAGATGCGGTTCATCATGGCGTGCTGCAGGAATCGGCGCAGAAGGACCTCATCCAGTTGAGTCGCCCGAGCAATCTCTCCGAAGGACACTTCGCCGTAATCGGGGACGTGCTTGGGAATATCATAATGATAGATAAAACGGAGACTTAGAAGGTCGGTGAACTGATCCTCGAGGTCAGTTTACCCCATGGAGAAACGAGTCTCTGGCAGTGAAGAAACTCACGGTGAACAAGATATCCATCAGGTGGCCGACGGGGCCTTGAGCCTGCGCTTTCAGCTCTTGGGTCGAATCTACAAGCTGCTTGCGGCATGATTCCAGGTCTGCTGGAAGGTCGCCGAGACTATTGTTTTGCAATGATGCGGTCTCTAATCCATGAGACGTAGTATACTCGTCGAGGCGTTTGGCATTTGCAAGAATGCTTTCCGCGAGTTCCGTTAGGGTGGGCATGCTGGCTGACAAGGCTGACGACGCTGACGGTCCTTTTCCACCGTGGAATGAATCAGCCGTTGCAAAGCTTGGATAAAATATTTAAAAACAATAATCGTCGACGCTGTAAAGGATGGCTTGATCAGGCGCCATTTAGTGCTGTTCGCGGTGCGGACCCGAGTATTTCAGCACGACAGAAGATCAACTTGGGCCTTTGGCCAGGAGGAGGGGCCTCTTTTCTACTCATGGACATGCATCGACACGCTGGAGATGCTGATCAGACCACATGGCCCTGGGGCTATCGCCATGTGCTTGTGAACAAGTTGGGTTGCACACGAGCTCCTTATGCAAGGTACGAAAACCCTCGCTTGCCTAGCCCCTATACTATACAGTGGAGTCCGTGGTGATCTGGTCTGACTTCCCCCCCCGGCGATACTATATTATTCTTATGCACGAAACAGGAATCCATCCTCATTTTAGACCCATTGCGGATCTAAAAATACGAAGACGATGGTCTGTCCCTTTCTCAACTAAGCCACATCGGATGAGGAGCTGTTGGGGAACCAATCTGGATCGTTTTTTGCGCCTGATTGACCCCGAGTTGAACGATGGCAATTGCACGATGGACAATGTGAGCAGGCCTTGGAATGCGAAGTGTCCTGATTTCGGCTTGTCCTTCACCTCGCGATGTCTCTATAAATAATGCAGAGGCAGATCGCTACCTTTTTGTGTACCTCTATGGAAGTATGTGCGTAGAGGTGTATATACCCATGAACAGATCCATCAATCGCTTCCATTCGTTACAGCTGGGCAGGAGAGCTTAGAAGAGCATCGACTGCCTGATTCTCTGTTTTGTTATTCTTGGATACTTGCCTTGACACTCCTTTCCTATTTTCCCTTTTTTTCCCCCTTTCCTCTGTTCCATTCAAGTGATATGTTGAAGTTCTTCTCCCTCTTCGCGGCTCTGGCTGCGTTGAGCCCTATCGCCAACGCTGAGCGACCCTTCGGCTCCAGCTTTGCCACGCCAGGCAATGCAACCTTCGACTATATCGTTGTTGGAGGAGGCACTGCAGGCTTGGCCGTGGCCGTCCGGCTCGCAGAGAACCCTTCCAACCTCGTTGCGGTGATCGAAGCCGGCAGCTTCTACGAGATCAGCAACGGTAACATCAGCCAGATCCCCATTTTTGGACCCGCGTTCAGTGGCAAGGATGAGACCAACATTTCTCCCTTGGTTGACTGGGGCTTCTTCACTACACCACAGCCGGTACGGACTTTGCTTGCCATGAGGCCTGTCTCTGCGTATATCGTGCTGATGAACCGTGGCAGGGATTTGGCGGCGAGAGCACACTGTACACGCGTGGAAAATGCCTGGGAGGCAGCTCTGCTCGCAACTACCTGACCTACCAGCGCGGAAACAAAGGCAGCTACCAGCAATGGGCCCAGATGGTCAACGATTCCAGCTACGAATGGGACAACTTCCTCCCATACTTTGAGAAGAGCGTGCACTTCACGCCGCCCGACCTGAGCACCCGCGCGAAGAACAGCACTCCCTCCTACGATCTCTCTACCTTGGGCAACGGCACGGGCCCGGTCTCCGTGACGTTTGGACGCTACGCGCAGAGCTTCTCTTCGTGGGCACAGCAGGCCCTGAGCAAGCTGGGTGTTAAACCGATCAATGGGCTGACCAGTGGGAATCTGTTGGGCTCGTCCTACCAGTTGCTGTCCATCAACAGCACCACGTTCACCAGAGAGTCGTCCGAGACGGCCTTCCTGCAAAAGATCGGTCTGTCGCTGCCCAATCTCATCGTCTACCAATCCACCATGGCGAAGAGGGTCTTGTTCTCCGGCACGACCGCGGTCGGAGTCGAGATCGACATGGGCGGCTTCCCCTTTACCTTGTCGGCAAACAAGGAGGTGATTCTGTCTGCCGGCGCGTTCCAGTCCCCGCAACTGTTGATGGTCTCTGGGGTTGGTCCTGCTGAGACCCTCGAGCGTTTCGGTATCCCCGTCATTGCAGACAGACCTGGCGTCGGACAGAACATGTGGGATCACGTTCTCGGTGGCCCGTCGTACCGTGTCAACCTCATCACGACCTCGCAGCTGACGGTCAATCCGGGGTTCCTGCTTCAGCAAGAGGCGGCGTTCGATTCTAACTATCCCACTGGCATGCTGACAAGCAGTGGCGCTGATTTCCTCGGTAAGTTGTCTCCCTCTATATTCCATTTCCCCAAACCTGCAATCGTCACCTGTGTGTTAGATGTTAGACAAAAAGACTAAACACTAACGTCGTCTCTCTCTCTCTCTCTCTCTCTACAGCATGGGAGAAACTGCCACCTGCTACTCGGGCCCAACTCTCCAACTCGACCCTCGCCGACCTGGCCACGTTCCCAAGCGACTGGCCTGAGATCGAGTTCCTGCTCACGTCCGCCTTCTTCGGTTACCAGGAGAACTACCTTACCCAGGGCCCCTTTGACGGCTACAACTATGCCACCGTGGCCATTGCCCTCAACGCGCCCATGTCGCGAGGCAACGTCACCATCTCCTCTGCCGACATGGCCGACCCGCCCGTCATCAACCCGAACTGGCTCACCCATCCCACCGATCAGCAGGTTGCTGTCGCCGGGTACAAGCGCGCCAGAGCCGTCTTCAGTGCCATGTCGCCGATTCTGATCGGCCCTGAGTACTTCCCCGGCCCGTCCCTGAATGTCACCACCGACGAGCAGATTCTGCAGTTTATCCAAAAGAGCTTCAACACCCTGTTCCATGCGTCGTGCACGTGCAAAATGGGAACGGTCGATGACCCCATGACCGTCGTGGACTCCAAGGCTCGCGTGGTTGGCGTGCAGAATCTGAGAGTCGTGGATATCTCTGCCTTCCCATTGCTGCCACCAGGACACCCCGTGGCCACGATCTGTAAGCTTCAACCCTTTTTTTTGCCCAGTTGAAATTCTCTCTCCTTCGGCAGCTAGGTACTGACGACTATGTTTCTCGATAGATGCGCTTGCCGAGAAGATTGCCGATGATATTCTCAACGGATCATAAAGAGGGAGGTGAAGCAGAAGTTCTACACATTCCTTTGTTCGAGTTCACCTTGACTTGATATTATCGTTTTGTCTATACACTTGAGGTATTCCTGCACTTGCGTGCCCAGCCATCTTTCTCCTTCGATTGTTTATATGCATTCATATTCATATATTGTTCTCTTTGCTTCGATGTGAGATGGGGGTGTGCTTTGCGATTGATCTTTCCTCATCTAATAGAATCTCGCAAGGAACCACCGTGTTACTGGACAGAGAGCGTAAATAATTGCATCAATATATATATGAGCCTCCTCGCTTCATAGTGAATTTCTTGCTGAATTCTCCGAATGTAAGTTAATTATATAACTTCCACGAAGATGGGGAAGAGAACTCCATCTTCGGTTGTGTATGTCTAGTTCAGAGAACTGAAGCAAGGACAAAAAGATCTACTTAGTATGGCTACTGAAAATCAGGCGCTGATTCCTTAATTAAATAAGTTACAAGCTCAATGATATAAGCATCTATGTGAAAGTATTCCAGCCGCTTCGATATCCTGCATACCCTGCATCTTCCCTGTATGGCACAACTATAGAGTAGTGTAGCATGCACGGATATAACAATGTCCAGAATCAGGAACTAAATGCGCACGAACAATAAATCAGTATAGCTAATATAACCTCAAGTAATACTCCGTACCATGCCCCAATCTACTGTGTAATGATCTCAGTTTACGAGGCCCACATAACAATTTGGGTGGACAGAATGAGACCCTGTAGTGACCTGGCCCACTCTATCTATCCGCGCGATACTTGCAGCCGGTCATCCGCCATTGATGATATTATACCGAGTATTCCAGCTCAATATTGCTGTTCCAGTCAGAACTTAGATTGCGATTGCTGCGGCAGAGGCTCTCTCGTCCCCAACGTGGTGATTAGATTGCCGAGTAAATCTATACTCGGGTCCGTCGCCGAGCCATTCAACAAAACCACACCATTCAAGGAACGCATGCGCTCTATAACCAAACACGAAAAGAAAAAAATAGGAATGAGTTCCTAGAATTGCATATGCAGGTTTTACACAACACTCTCAATCCAACCCATGGCGACGACTCCCGACTCCAAGAGGCAGGCCAACGGTGGTGACCTCCGACCGTTCAACAGGGCCCCAATCAACCTCTATCCGGCTCCAGAAGACGCCGCGTCGTACATTCGATCAATACCGGAAGTCATTGATTTCAATGCCAAAGAGAATCCAGACCATATATTCTGTATCCAAGCCAGAAAGAGGACAAAGGACGATGATCCAGCCGTGCCCCTTCTGCGCGTCACCAATGCCCAGTTCAAGGCGGCGGTTGTTCGCTGCGGCGAGTGGCTGAAGGGCAATATCGCCGAGTTACAGTTGCCTCGGGTGCAGGAGGATCGTAGCGTTAAGAAAGGGTTGCCGATTGCCCTGTTCATGGAGAGTGATATTGGGCTCTTGTTGCATGAGCTTGCTTTGATCGGTCTCGGTGTTCCGGTTCGTGAGCTTACTTTTTTTTCGGACAAATCCCGAAAAGAAAAAAAAACTGAAAAGCAATTTCGGATCTCAAGGTCTAATCGTTGGTACAGGTTCTTCTGCTTTCTGCCAGATTGAGCGCAACCGCAGTCCATCATCTCTTGGACAAAACATCCGCGTGCGCAATCATTGCCTCCCGACGTCTTCAGGGCACTGCAAGCGAAGCAGTGAGTATGAGACATAGCGACCAAGGCAGCTTGACTCTGTATTCACAGGTTCCGTTCGATACATTCATTACCACCGACGCCGCCTCGTCTGTGGACACCGCGTCGGTTTGTCACCCGAATCACTATTTCAGCGAGTCGGATCGAGACGTGCTGATTCTGCACTCATCCGGCACAACTGGTCTGCCCAAGCCAATCTACGTGTCCCACAGACACTTGCTCAGCTTCCTGAGTTGCGAGGCGTTCGTGTCGGAAAAGGAGGCTCAGGGTATCAACGTGTCGACACTGCCTCTATATCATGGATTTGGACTTGTCGCTCCAGCGCTTGCCATGGGCGTGGGGAAGACCGTTTGTCTTCCAGCGCCGTCGACAGTGCCCAGTGCGAGGTCCACAATTGAGCTCCTCGAGGCCACGAACGCCGCATCGTTGATGTCTGTCCCGTCGATATTGGAGGACATCTCCCTCATGCCAGATGATGGTGGAGCCACGGTGCTCGCAAAATTAGATTTCGTCGCGTTCGGCGGTGGCATCCTCAAACCGGTTGTCGGCGACAGTCTATCAGCCAGTGGAGTCAGGATATTGAACCACTACGGAGCAACGGAGAGTGGACCCCTGACCCCGATATTTGTGCCACGACCGGAGTACAATTGGCGGTTCTTCAGGCTGAGGAAGGACGTGAAGATGAAGATAGTCGAGTTGCCACCGCAGGATGGAGAACGGCGATTCAAGCTGACGACGTTCCCCTTTGGATGGGACAGGCCCTTCGAGATTCAGGACCAACTGGTCTGTAATCCCGAACATCCCGACTCTGACTTCAATGCTGTCGGTCGGGATGACGATGTGATTGTTCTGGCGACGGGCGAGAAAGTCCTTCCGCGGATCTTGGAATCCATGCTGATGGACTCCAATCTGGTCAAGTCCGCTGTGGCGTTCGGCGAACATCAATTTGAGATTGGTGTGATCATAGAACCATCCCAAGCTGTGAGCCCAGGCACTGAAATGGCGTTCAAGGAGTCTATATGGCCCATCATACTGCAGGCCGGAGAGAAAATGGACGACCATGCAAAGGTTTCCTCCAAGGATGCCATCATCATCGTTCCGACGGGGACCACCGTTCCGCGGACGGATAAAGGCTCCATCGCACGCAAAGAAGTATATCAGGCTTTTGAGAAAGAAATTGCCAAGGTTTACGTTGATCTGGAGAACAGTACGAACGATGCGTCAGTCAAGCCTTTAGACGCCCGTGACTTGGAGCAAGGCGTGAAGGATCTGATACAGAACCGCCTGAATTGGGCTGTTAAATCAGAGGATTGGACGTATGACGACGATCTTTTCGAACTTGGCATGGATTCGCTTCAGGCTGCTAGGCTTCGAAGATTCCTCCTCTCGGCTGTACCTCCACTGGCGGATGACAATCTACCAAACTCGAAGCGGATCGGAAGGGATTTTGTCTATTCAAATCCAACAGTTCGTCGTATAGCGAACGCTCTGAGAGCCTCTCCATGTGGTGAGAATCTCGGATCAGATCGAAGCCGCGAGATTGAAGAGTTTGTCCAACAGTATAGCCTTGAGGACGAGAACTCCCAACCGCGCGGGTCCAATGGCAAGGCTGTCGTTCTGATCACCGGAGGCACAGGAAGTCTCGGATCTCACTGTCTCGCCTATCTCGCATCGTCCCCACATGTCAGTCGAGTCATAGTTCTCAACAGACCGGGAAATAATAACGACACTTCGGGAGTCGACGCCGCCCAGGCTCGCCAGAAACGCTCCCTCCAAACGAAGGGGATCGAGCTGTCAGAAGACCAATGGCGTCGTACTGAAGTCTGTCAAGTCAACACGTCGTCCGAATTTCTCGGCCTGTCCGAGGCCGAGTATACGGGTCTTCGCGAATCCGTCACCCATATCCTGCACACAGCGTGGCCGATGGACTTTAAGTGGAAGTTACCCTCGTTCCGCGCCCAATTCCAGACTTTGAAGAATCTGCTGCGCCTCGCGCAGGAGGCACATGCTCTGCGTTCCTTCATAAAGCCTCGATTGTTATTTATCTCGTCGATTGCTACCGTGGGACGATATGCCCACGTTCACGGCGGCCGGATCGTGCCCGAAGTCCCAATCGACACGCTTGATTGCATCAATGAAATTGGATATGCTGACGCGAAGCTGGTATGTGAGAGGATCATCGAGCAGACTCTCAAGGTCCACGGCGACCAATTCGAAGCTTGCTTTGCTCGACTGGGTCAGCTTGCTGGCTCAAGACAGGCTGGGTTCTGGAACACGGATGAACATGTGCCGGCACTTCTCAAGTCATCTCAAAGAATTGGTGCATTGCCACAATTACAAGGCGTAAGTAGTTTCTATCAGCAGTGGCTTTCTTTTTCGAATATTCAGCATCATTGACTCGCAGCTTTCACAGACGTTCTCGTGGATCCCCGTCGACGACGCGGCAGCCGTCGTCTCCGAACTCCTTCTTGCACCCGAGCCTCCATCGCTGGTTTATCACATCGAGAACCCGATCAGACAGTCATGGAATGACGCGTTGAGTACCATCGGCTCGACGCTTGGCATTTCCACTTCTCTTCCGTTCGCTGAATGGCTTGATCGGGTGGTCGCCGCCGCTGACAGCGCTGGGGATGACAATCCCGCGAAGAAGCTGGAAGATTTCTTCAGAGCCGATTTCCAGCGCATGGCCTGTGGCGATGTGATTATGGGCACCGATAAAACGAGGGATGTGTCTGCCACTCTGCGCAACATGGATGTGGTGCCTGCGGATACGGTGGCTGGGTATGTGCGGTACTGGAGACAGGTTGGATATCTGATGTGATTGCGTAGGATGGTCTCTGTAATCAATCTCGGCGCTGGGTCTTCACTTCTTTTTTGGCTTTGGTATGGAATTGCATAGAATCGCAATATAGAAGATGGGGAAACACGCGAACCGTAGTCCCCTTTTGACCTGATAAGCTGTATCCCCTCTGGCGTTTGGGAGCGGTTCCCGCTCTTCAACCGCATTCCTCATTTCTGCTGCTTCTTTTCATCCATATACCGGTGCAAATCATCCACCCAATTCTGAAAAGCCTTCTTCAAAGTCGACCCATACATCCACCGAACAACATAAGCCAAGTACCCGTTCTGCGCCTCCCAATTCCTCACTTCCGTACAGCGTTTCTTGCCTCCTCCTTCGACATCATCAACTTCCACCTCCTCAATCTCGTGAACTCTCTCCGCATTCAGAACGGAAGCCGGCAACGCGCCTTTCACGCTCCGATCCAGCACCCACGTAATACGACCCCGTTTCCCCGTGGACGCGTCGGGCGGATCAAACTCCGTCACGACGAGATGCGTATCCGTCTCCTTGGACGAAGCGGGATTCATATGCACGTGCAATGTCATTTTCGTTCCATTTTGAAGAATCGGGGACAGCGCGTCAGAAGAAGAAGAAGAAGAACCCGGCTGGTCCCGGATTGTGACGCGCGGGCAGAATGAGTTCCAAGATGGCCAGGTGGACGTGTCGGTGAGGGTGTCCCAGACTTGTTTGGCGGGTGCGTCGATGAGGGTCGAGCTACTGGTGTGGGACACTGCCTCGGTGGACGGGATGGTGGGTGTGGATCTTGCGGAGAGAGAAGCAGTGGGCATAGTGGTGGTCGTGTGGGTTGACGAGATTGGGGGAAGATCTGACTCCCCTTTGCAGTGTCTTTGGTACAGGTGCAACTTAGAAGGGACTTTTGATAGAGTATTATTTGTTAGGATTTAGCCGCATGCATTGAGGAGTGAACGTGTCGTGATCATTTGAGGCGGAAGTTGCCGCGGATCGGAGTATATTTCCAGTTTGCCTTCCCAGATCTGAGATCTCGCAAGGATGGCTCCTTTTATTGCATCGACTCTTCTATGCGACTTCAATTATGTACTCACAGGAGACCAATGTCGACCAGCTTCAGCACAAATGGTAAGGATGACATCCAAGGGAGTAATCCACTTGAACAACGTTCGCTCAACAGTTGCTCTGTTGTTCGCAGGCCAGGTATCCAGTATGACACCCCTTCGCATGAGTCTACGATATTTCCACCAATCAAGCCAATTCCCAATGGAATGGAGAAATCCTTCTGCTCTCGCCGAATCGTAGAAATAAAAGGCCGTCCATACAGTGCCACTTCTTCCCCGCAAATATGGGGAGACGAGTGCGTCGATCTGCCCAAGGTTTGTATAGGGGCACGATGGGCCATCTGGGGAAACTTTCCTCCCCACGCTTTCACCTGCCGAGATGCCGGCAGTCTATCTCGAGAAAGAAAGCTGGTAGCTATATAAGTCCTGTGAGTAACGAGACGTTCATTTCTACTGATTCTCGCTTCTATCCCGCAAGCAATTGCACTATTCTGTCTTTGCTCGTTTCTTTCTTAGAGTGACTCCAAACATGTTGCTCTCTAAAGCAACTTTGCTTTCACTTCTTTCCCTTGGCCCAACGCTGGCATTCTGCGCGCCTCCAGACCCGGGCCCAAAGCACCCTGGTCCTGCTCCAACCAGAAGTCAAAAATGCATTATCCCCTCCGAGTACAAATCCTCCCAGGGCAAGGCTGACGATTCTCCCGCTGTCAGCAAAGCGTTTGCCGAATGCGCAGAGGACTCGGTCATCGTCTTTCAAGAAGGTGTCGACTACAACATCTTCACTCCCATTCAGGCAACCAACCTCAAGAATGTCGAGATCCAAATGCTGGGCAACCTGCATCTCCCGCAGAATGTCACCGCGATACAGAAACTTGTCAATGAGTCGAATGCTCTGACATATTCCAGCGCCTTGTACTGGTTCAAGCTTGCAGGACCGCAGATCGATTATGTCGGCTCTGATGACGTCGAGAATGGCTGGATCCATTCTTATGGTCAAATCTGGTGGGATGCGAACCCTGTCAACGGAACGGGCACACCGTCGAGGCCCCATTTGTTAAGTTTCAATACCACGAACGGCTCCCTGAACTACTTTAAGTCTCGAAAGCCCATTGCATGGGGCGTACAATTGATTGGAGACAACATCTCTGTCAGCCATGCCATCATCGATGCTTTCTCGACAGGAGGTTTCCCTTTCAACACCGACGGCTTCGACGTGACGGGAACCAACATCCGCATCACCGACAGCATGATCTACAATGGAGACGATGCGATCGCAGTACAGAGCGGTTCGCATAATGTCGTCTTTGAGAGAAACACAATCGGATACCAGAGTCATGGTATGAGCATTGGCTCACTGGGTCAGGATCAGTCGTCGTTTGCCAACGTGTCCAACATCCGATTCGAAGACGTCACCGTCGTTGACGCAGTCTATGCCGCTCGCTTCAAATCTTGGATGGGAGGTCAAGGTCTTGCGAAGAATATCACCTGGAAGAACATCAGAGTGTACAACGTTACTTTCCCCATCTTCGTGACGCAGACCTACACCAACCAAGGCTCGGCGCAGACCCAGCTCGAAAGTGGTGCTGTCAGTGGCAGACCAAACAACGCGTCCGTGATGATGGAGGACTTCACCTGGGCTGATTTCACTGGCACAATCAACACATACATGCCTGGAGACGGGTCTTGCGTGTCGGATCCATGCTGGTATAACCAAGGACTTCCCAACTTGAACCATACGGAGGCGATTATCATCGAGTGTAATACCAAGGAATCCTGCAAGAACTTCTCCTTGAGCAATATTCAGGTCTTCCCACAAAGCCTTGCTCCTCCCACGGTCATTTGTATTAATGCGACAGCGCAACTGAACCCGAACTTGGGATTTGACTGCAAGAACGGAACATACAATCCGCTGTCTGGTTGAACATCCCACGCATGTTTGAATGTAAACGGTTGATACCTCTAGGAGAACTCATGTACTATAGGTATCTCAGGAATGAATATACCATGGAAGTCTTTTGAATTCATTTCCATATAACTTCTTGTTGTGCTCATCCTAATGCTCCTGCCATATTGTTTTGTTAGCAGTCGCCACGACAAGAAAAGGCAGCTGCTGCTCCAGCCTGACCGGTCAATTCCTTTTGTCCTTGGCTTGTCTTCTGTCTCTCATTCTCTTCATCCCATCTCTCTTATCCCTCAAGACTCTCGTTTCATTGCAGCGCGCTTCATTCGTTTACCAAAGCATCGTTTACAGTCGTTACCACAGCCTTCTTACCCCCTTTTCGCTTGATTCTCTCCATATGGCATCCCCTCTCTATGCGCCGGCATTTCCTTGGTATCAGGTCCCTTACTTCTCGGTGCTACAAATTGCATGCCAGCAACCGGCAGCACCCCAAGTCCTGTGTCCTCCATTTCCGAAATTTTGCCTACGCCGGCCTGATGGAAAGTACGTCCCACTGATTGCGCTCGATGAGCTGCCAGCTTGGCTTCAGGTCGGCAACTGGAACTGGAACGAGCGCTCCCTGTATGGAAGGATGTCCTGTGTGACTTCGTGGCCGGTACCCCGTGAAGGCGAGTACGATGTCATTTGCCTTCATTGCCATTCAAGTCTGGATTCCCTCCACCTGAGCACATCTCAGAAGAGTGATCGCTCCACCAACACGACCACCCCCACCGACACGGTGATCGGTGACTGCAAAAGCTTCCCTGGTGCTACCTCCTCTCCGCCAAACGCCCCACCTGCGGCCAAGATCGCTAGGGAGTATACGCACTCTGGTCCTCTGAAGCAGCCTCCTTTCAATGCGAGCCTGCAGCGTCCCTTTGTCGGGCTGTGCCTCGTTGATTTCCGGCTTTCAGAAGACACGTTGGGAAATGGTTCTGTTACACTGTCAACGCCTCCGCCTGCCCCAATGGAGCAAACCATGTCTGACGACAAAAAGCCCGATCAGAAACCGAGCTTGAACCCGGAAGCTCCTACCTTCAGTCCTTCCAGTCCATCTGAAAGGTACGGATTGCACGGAATTCCGTTGCAGAGTGACAACGATGAAATGTCGACCTCTGGGAATGGCAAGAGCGAGAGCGATCCAGACCTTCCTCTCCCAACATGCAAGGACGGTGCTTTGAAACCCAAAGATATGAGTGCAGCAGTCAAAGAATTCAAGCCAGCTCTTGGAATTGCCGAAGACAAGACGGCCTCCGACAACCAGATGGCGTTGGACTCTGATCACAAAGATCTCGAGATGGAGGACGCTAGGAAGGACTTCAGAACCAAGTCGGGACATACATTCCGCATTCCAAAGAGACAGAGACGCACCAGAAGGGGCAGGCGTGGTGGAAGGGCCGTTCGTGCCAGACGAGTGCTTACGAAGAAAACCCCCTACGCTGTTGCATCGGGTAAACAGGAGAACTCTTCTACTCAGAGACAATACAGGAGGCAGAAGTTGCTTCTGAGGAAGAAGGAAGTCGAGCCTGGCAGTCGGTATTGGCACATGATGATGATCCCCAAATGGCGTACCAATGTTCCCAAGCGTTGATCGCATGTCACTGGGTGGAAAGATGGTTGTTGATCGAGATTGTCACTTGATTGGAAGTTCATCGTTGATCGGATACGTTGTGCTGGATTGACAGATAATCTATTCTTACCTCGATGGTTGGTCCGGATTTTCTATGGTCATAGATTTGTCTTTTTCTGCTCGGTATTAGGTCCATTGTGGTTAGATAGCTTCATTCACGTCATGCAGTGGTTTACTCTGGGTTATAGAATAGACTAATTCAAGGCTTCTTTCGTTCTGATTTACTCCCCATCTTTGGTCTTCTTATTAAATACTTCCAAATGTATGTACAGACACCTGCGGGTCACCCTCTTCTGGTCTTTCTCCCGTAGTGCAGTGTGCAGTATATCATGCAGATGCCGCATTACCTAGGTAAATCTAATGGTACTGTACACTCTAACAAAGCCCATTAACACCATACACCAAATCCAAATCCCCAATAGCAAAACAAAGGGTGCAGCCCTTCGCGCAACCAGATATCTAAGATTAGGGGACCCCGTATATACATACATACATACACTATATTATACAATATATACAATACGCCTCGTGCCCTCTCATTCATCGTATAAAAAGACTCCCCGAATCGGAATCCAACTTCAGCAACTCCACCCCCCGCGCAGAATCCGCCAAATCCTCCTCTTCCATCCTCAGCTCCTGCACGACTTTAATCCGGCCCGGCCCCTCCTCCGCCAGAGAAGACTGGTCGGAACGGTCCGGCGGAGGCGCCCCCGTCACACTTGCGGAGTAGACCACGCTGTCGGCGCCCTGGTAAATAGTACTGAAATCGGATGCGTAGGGGAACGACGGGCACTGCTGGTTGTTGTTGGCACGGCGCGAGAAGGTGAAGGTTCGACTGGGGAAGATGCGGATGAGGAGGGGGTTCAGGGCGGGGAGGCAGGCGCAGAGGATGGAGATGTTGCATTCGAGGGAGGACCAGGTTGTTGTTGGTTCGCTAGATACTGTGATTGTTTTTAGTTGGATGTTAGATAGGTAGGTTCGCGAAGTTATGGTGGTGGTTTCGAGAGGGGATGATGATATGATTTGATAGATGATATAATAAGGAACTTACCTAAGAATCGCGTACTGTGCAATAAATCGATTAGAGTGACGAGTCGGACGATGCTCGTCACGCAGACACTGTTTCATCTTGTTAGAGAGGATTCGTCCGCGACAGTGTTATAATGGGAGGAGATCCAAAAAACGTACAACACTCCCATCCCGAAGATCATCATAACAGCCACCTTCTGCCTCGACGGCAGATGCAGCCTTGTAAACACCGGCATCGGCAAGACGAGAATCGTCAAATCAGTCGCGATGTTCACCGCCGCGTTGAACACCCACACGGGTCCCTTGGGGAGGCAGTGACTGCTGTGGAGTTTTGCATCCCAGAAGGCCTGGACGGGAACGCAGAAGACAAACCCGCTGAGGACTGCCCATAATCCGAATACGACGAGGATGGCCATCACGATCCGGAGGGAGATGACAAACCATCTCTGAAGGAAGAGGCGGAAGTAGAGGATAACAATGGAGATCTTGGTGAGGACGAGGCTGAGGTTGTAGAAGGGGATTGTAGCCCAGAGGAACTTTTTCAGAACTGTCGTGAGTCCGAGAAGAGTGCTTTTTTTTTCTCTCGATGAGATGGAAAGATGAGACCTTCCTTGCATACCTTGAGTTGGGCAATGAATTCATGTTGAGTAAGTCCTGATCTTGGCTTTCTCAGGCCCTGGTGGATTTCTGACAGACAAGACGAAAAAGTGATCAGGGACCCGTGTTCAAAAGATGATGATGATGATGTCTCTGATCTTTCGATTGAGATTCGTAAGGACTTACCAACGACAGCAAGAGCGTAAAACACCCAATTAGCCATCTAAATGTATCATCCATCGTCATCATTAGTACATAGGCCTAGCCCGGCAAGAATGGTAAAAAGAAAAACCAACCAACGAGGCTACAACGGTACAATCATCTAAACCCGGCGACCTCACTATTCGAAACCGTGTATATAGCCTTAACAACACGGCAATGGTAGCCAGACATGTGAAGGTCGTGATAACAGCTAGGACATGCGTCATGGCGAGGCACAGTGCTCAAAGAACTTCCCAAGACAAACAAAACGCTCTTTTTTAAGAATGAGAAGAGACGGTTCGCAAGGGCAAGGCCTTACAGGCCATTATGATCCTCGCAGGATAACCTGGATGATGTCCGTAAGTCGAGGGGTTGATGAAGGTGTGTACCTGCAGGAGGAACAAGGTACGCTCGAGAGGAGTATCTAAGGATATATTAGCCATTTCATCCAATGCAAGATTTGCCACCCCTGCGAAGATAGATATACGTGCATCTACTCTGTCCATATTGCCGATCGATTTGCCATTCCCAATGAACGGATTGCGTCAAACCCAAACTTATCCCACAGTACCTTACCTGGCTACCCTGCCCGATAGGTCCATCCATCCAAGATGCACCCACGGGGCTTGTTCGCAAACCAAGTAGTAGTCCAATGCCAGGGCATCATTCGAGGGAACGCTTCCGAAGGGTTCCCTGTGTCCATGGTCTGGGTCAGAGTTTACTAATTAGCGGATATCCATGAATGATATCTTGTCTTGATGCTTCTTTGGAGTAGGAGCGTGGCGATAGGTTGGACGCCTATTTCCGCCGCTGACGACCTCGGAAGTATATCCAGCAGGGCTGGAGACTCGAGTAGCCACCGGATATCACCGTGGGGAAGGATAAAAATCATTCTTGGACAACTTAAACCATGATGCGGGAAAGTAATAATTGGCCAATGTGAGATGAATGATGGGCAGAATGCAGTGAAAAGGTTTCTGGATGTCAGCAATGCTAATGTTTCAGCTCTGATAGTTAACTATGCAGCAATGCTTACGTGAGAATTGTTAGATTCAGGGAAGAGATACAAAATTTGAATCCCATAATTCACGTTCATTTCTTGTGTTGTTTGAGTTTGCAGAATGACACCAAGCAATAATGCGGAAAGGGTATGACTTCATGACTGAAGAATTCCAAACTATATAAGCCTGCTCGCTTCAACAGGACAGCAGAAATGAGCATCATATACAATTGATGGCAACAGCAATATGAAAAAGAGCATGAGTTTCCTAACATGTCTCCCTGCTTTGAATAATTCTGCAAATTCCTGGCATCCTGCTATTTGGCGGCACATGGAAAGTACTATCAATGCTCCTGATTCTTCTGCTCCAATAGATCAAAAACATATGGAGATATGCAAAATATGTACATAACGCATCAGACTCATGGGACTATACAACTGGTATGCCATCTCTAAAAAAGCAGTCTAGACAAAAGCGAATGGCATTCCAAGATGTCTATACTGCCGCTGCTTTCTTGCGACGTGCCTCGCGCGTACCGAAGCGCGCGGATCCTGCTTGTCATTGTACCAAAAGGCCTAAATGCCAGGGTATTTGACTTGAAGTAGATGACAGAACGAGAAAAAAAGAAATGCCGATAGGGGAGAGAATCGTCTACAACTTAGCCTTGGCAAGGTTGCTCTTCAATCTCCGTTCGACAGCAGCGAGGTACTCCTTGGTGGTGACCCAGGCGTCGCGGTCCTTGCGGCCGCAAGCAAGTGCCAAGTCCTTGGTCATGATGCCTTCCTCATTGACCACGTCGATGCAAGCGCGCTCAAGCTCCTCGGCGAAGGTGACGACATCAGGAGTGTTGTCGACCTTTCCACGCTGGATGAGACCTCTGGTCCAGGCGAAAATCGAGGCAATGGGGTTGGTGGAGGTCTCGCGGCCCTTCTGGTGTTCGCGGTAGTGACGAGTCACGGTGCCGTGAGCAGCCTCGGACTCGAAAGCCGAACCATCCGGAGTGGTAAGAGTGGAGGTCATCAGGCCGAGGGAGCCAAAGCCCTGGGCGACAACATCGGACTGAACGTCACCGTCGTAGTCTAGATGGAGTCAGCGATTGCTGCTACAGGGACACGGCAATGCACAGATCACTCACTCTTCAGAGCCATGACGAATCCACCTTCACTCTTGATCATCTGAGCAACCATATCATCGATCAAACGGTGCTCGTACCAGATGCCCTTAGCCTCGAACTCCTTCTGGTAATCCTTCTCGTAGATCTCCTGGAAGATGTCCTTGAAGCGACCGTCGTACTTCTTCAGGATGGTGTTCTTGGTGCTCATGTACAGAGGAAGACCCTTCATGAGAGCCATCTTGAAGCTGGAGTGAGCAAATCCGCGGATGGAGTCATCGGTGTTGTACTGAGTCTGAGCCACACCGCCACCAGTGAAGTCGTAGACCTTGACGGTTTGAGGCTCGCCATTGGTCGGGGTGTAGACAAGCTCAAGCTTTCCAGCGCCGGGAATCACAAGGTCGGTGGCACGGTACTGGTCGCCGAATGCGTGACGGCCGATGATGATGGGCTTCGTCCAGCCGGGGACGAGACGGGGGATACGGGGGATGACAATAGGTTCACGGAAGACAGTGCCACCGAGGATGTTTCTGATGGTTCCATTGGGGGAGAGCCACACTGCCATTGTCAGTCTCCCAAATCTAGGCATCTGAAGTGACGTCGAGCTTACTCTTCTTCAGGTTGAACTCCTTGACACGAGCCTCATCGGGAGTGATGGTGGCGCACTTGACACCGACACCATACTTCTTGATGGCTTCGGCCGCCTCGACAGTAACCTGATCATCTGTCTGGTCACGGTACTCAATGCCCTAGAGATAATCATCAGCCTGATCCCTTCGACGCGTCAAGATTCGAGTTATCCTACCAAGTCGTAGTACTTCAGATCGATGTCGAGATATCTGGACAACCGTCTTAGTGTGATTGGCCAGAAATCGAGCCTGTCGATACTCACGGGAGAATCAACTACAAATACGAGTCAGTTACGAACAAGGCGCATATGATGGATCCGAGTGTCGGTGAGGATCGGCCCGCAGGCTGGCGGCCGTCCGCGGCGTCATCGGACAAGGCAAGGCGTGAAACTTACTTTTTCCCTGATTTCCTTCCAGATAATCCTAGTCATCTGCAAAACATCGTAAGAATCTCGGTCAGCACATGCAAAACTGCATCAGTTTGAACCGAGTCACTGCAGCCAATGCCAATCCTCGGAGAGACCAAGCATATGCGCATTGCGCGCGCTCCGTTTTTCCCCGCGTCGAGCGGCGGGCGGGAAGGCGAGAATACGAGTCTCAAGTATAAAATTGACTCTTGGCCCTCACGGGATCGCAAACGACCGAGTGTAGGTTACAGATAGAATGGAGGAGACGGGGGGGCAAGTGTGAAAGGTCCATGTCCATACTTCATCGCCATCCAGCTCAACCACCGGGTTCTTGACCTTGATCTTCTTGCCCTCGGTCGCCATTTTGCGGGATTGCGTCACGTTGATGGATGTCGCTCCAGACCAGCGGGAGGATACAGCGTTCCGAGCGATCAGAGATGAGAGACCGGCACGAGAAGAAGAGGAAGCAGAAGAAAGAGAAGAGATATATCGCGATGGGCGAGAAGAATAGGAAGAGAGTCGACGAGATGAAGAAGAGAGGGGAGCGGAAAGAGGGGTAGACACGGCGATGGAGCGGCGCGCAGATGCGGAACTGCACCGAAGAGAATTCATCTTGATTTTTTATTTCTCGTCCCGGTTGCTGTCGAGGACTGCAGAGTGTCTATCTGGGTCGTAACGACGTTCTGCTGCGAGAACACCCGAGGATAAAGGTACTCCGTTTCGGGTATAAGGAATCCCAGTGGAGTTTCGGGGGGAGCTACCGCTCAAAACCGAGAAAGCTGTGGCAGTGGAAGGGAATCTTTGGGGACGAAGCAGCGCCGTACGGGGCAGGACGGGGAGACCGGAAAATCTCTCTAGGAAGCAAGCAGGAGAGATGAGAACGATGGGAATGAAGAGGAAAAGGCCTTTGCCTGGAGATTCGGAAGTCATGTATTGATTATATTATTATGATCTGTTGCTGTCCTGATGACTCTTGTCTCGTGTCATTAATAAGGATCGGATTGCGACTCCGGCAACAAGCGCCGAAGCCGGCACTTGACCGATGTCCTCCCACTCAATGCCACTTCCGTCTCTAAAGCGTGGCCGCTTTAATGAAGCACGTGACGGAGGGCTTTCATTTGTTGCAGTCTTCCACTCACCTCTAAAAAGGTGGTAACATATTAACTCGTAACTCTAATACTAATAATAGCCCTCCCCATAGTTCCCAGCAATTGTAGACTGCTCACTTTGAGCTAGATATCGAAACACACCGACAAAGAGTCTCATAGCCTCCCTGCGGCCGTCGCGATCCAGAAGCTCAAACGATTCGGAGCAGTAAAATGGCAAGTCTTCACTGATAGATTGGTATTCGCAGAGACATTGTATGTAGGCTTGAGATACCATGGCTCTACTAACACGCATAACAGTCCCATCTAAACACACCACAAACCCATTGTACTGTTCGAGCTGAGGATTGCGCGAGTAGACGATAATGGCTGGCAACAGGGCCTGTGGGACTTGATACTTGGCCATTCCAACACGGCCAGACTCCTTTATGACCTGGCGTATCATATATTTAGCTCAAAGTCTCCAACTCCTCAACCAGCATGGTAAGACAAGTTAGTAGACGCTTACTGATAGAATAGCGAGTGGGATACACAGTGACTGATCCTCCCTATTATACCCCACAATCGTACCATCACCCGGTACCTTTCCACGAAATTTCAGCTGCGGAATCTCAAATGGAACCCTTGGCTTAAGCATAAGCTGCCTTTCCAATATCAGTGAGCTTTTACGACCAGGAAGTGGTTGTGTATGGATGCTAAGCTTACAACATTCGTGCTGCGTTGGTCATAGCCTTGATCTGCCGCGTAAGTACTTCAAGAAATGGCTTACCGTGCCCTGCAGACACTGCTAAATCTGCTTCAGAGATCCACCATAGATAGTGGAAAATCAGAGAAAATTGACCATTTTCTTCTCTGCGAAAATCTCTCAAGTAGCCACCCTCAAGTTGTTCTCGGCTTGGCTCACAGAAGATTCCTGCAAGCTTCTCAAATTCTAAACACAACCCAACCATCAATTAAGATGGGACATGATTAGAGGAAGTCTGCATACCTGGATCGCCGTCTGTCGGTACATATTCTGGTCCAACAATCTGCTCTGCGGTAACGTCCTCGGTGACCCTCACCTTTGCTACTTCAAGATGTCTGGATGTCCATTTCGCAGGGCGCTGGAGAAGTATCGATGTCTCTACAGATGACGGTCCCTGCAGTATTGGAGCATTATCCGAAGGACTCGAAGCAGAAGGATCCATATTGAAATAGCCAATCTTGCGTTGCAGTGGCCGGTTCTCAATTTGTGGAAGAGCAAGTGAGTGGTGTCAGGACGTGAAGGTGTGGTGATGGACGTAGGTGATAGCTCAGGGCTCAGGCATCCAGGCTCCATGGTGTCCAGGTAAGGTTGCTAGTTCGCCTCAACTGGATAATACTATCCTACACCTTTTACATTGAATGTCCAAATTTATAGTAGCGCTATTGATAAAAAACAAAGTCTCGGCTATTGTTTCTACTCTTCAAAGTTCATGCTTAAGAAATTGCGTCACAGTCTCAGTATATACTACTTACATTCTTCCAGGGCCCCACAGTGAAAACAGTGCCCTGATCACTATTACCAGACAGATTCAACACTGAACAGCCACACATTGCCAATCCAAGATTTAGAAGATGTATACAATGCGATAGCGCCTAAAGATGTGTAGAATAAAATGAACGATCAAGTACATACAACTACAGGGTATGGAAAATAGGGCTTCCCGTCCGCTCAGCCGTACTCAAGCTACACGCCGGTAGGTTGTAGTTGGGTGGCTGACCGCCAGCGAATCCCTATTACTGTTGTATGTTTTCTTCGCTTGAGGCTTTTATTCCTCATTCAGTTCTTTCTTCCAATTACTGATTTTATCTAATGGGTTTTCGCCTTTGCCGGTTCGGGTATCATCTGGTTCATCAACCATTGTATATTGCGGGGTCCTGTTGTCTGCTGGGAACCAAGACATACTACTAGTATATACTAGGCAGTGACTTAGGAGGTATTAGTGCGTAATTCTCAATTACTCACCAGTTATCTATAGACAGGACAACAGATTCACACAAAGTCTATGATGTATTTACCCTTATGTAGTGGCTGAAGCCTCCCAGGCAGACAGGCAGACCTCGAAAAAGACAATGGCGCAGCAGGAGGACGAGGGAGTAGGCAGGAGCTTGAGACAAGCAGACCTGAGAAGAGAGGGAGCATGAGGCTTTAGCAGGCAAGCAAAGCGGCGGGAGCTTTAGTCCCAAAATCGATAACAACGAGATGCATTTTCGTCCGACACTGCCATAGTACACTGCCGTCAGTTATCGCCAGCAGCCTTCATGTTTTCGCGGAGAAGGCGACCAACTCCGGCAGCTGGACCCTTTCGGATGGGTACTCTCTCTCCGTTTCCAACGGCACAACAGTCAACGCTACTCACCGAGCTTCCAAGATAGATCAGATGCTCAGAGATGAGAGTAGGTCTCTGTGAAATTAAGAAGACGAATTAGTAATGGATTTTTGTTCTTTCTTTTTCATGAGTCACCTAAAGAGCAAGAGATGTGTCTCATTCGAGTAATTCTTGTCATCACTGAATGATCTCTATCAAATCTTCCTAATCTATATAGAATCAGAAATCAAATACTATTCAATAGCAGGGTTCCCTGAGCTGACGCTCCCCGACTTGTTGAAAAACCTCCCAGCCGTCAAGATATAAGAAGACGCCGGTTTCCCCTGCGATGATGCATGTACGTGTTGAAATTGAATCCGACGCTGCCCAAATATCACCCACAAACGGAATGCGAACTACGAAATGAACAAATATGTGTTGAGGATTATGTACGAAGGCACGATGATCTGATCTAGAACAGACCGTCAATCTCACCGGTGACGGGATCGATATCGACATTCAAGTAGCCGGGCGCGGTGGGCAAGCCAGGGATGGTCTGGATGTCCGCAGCAAGGGCGTAGCTATTGTTTGTTAGCCAATCCGAGTCAATAATCAAATACCTAGAAAGAAAAAAGTCTTACAGATATCCGGCACCAACGGCCAATCTGACATCCCGAATGGGCACAGTGAACCCCGTGGGAGCTCCCTTCAAAGCTGAGTCATGACTGAGCGAGTATTGCGTCTTGGCAATACAGATCGGGAGGTTGCCGAATCCTTGCTGTGTGTACATGTCCACCTTCTTCTGGGCCAGCTCGCTAAACTCGACCTTGTCAGCTCCGTACATGGCTTTTCCAATGCGCTCAATGCGCTCCTGCACGGTGCCCTCAAGGTCGTACAGAAGCTTGAAGTCCTTCGGCTTGGAGCTAGCGGCCAGCACACCCTTGGCCAAGTCAACGGCTCCAGCTCCACCCTCCGCCCAGTGGTTGGCGGGAATGGCGTCCTCCGCTCCAGCAGCAATGGCCTCCTCGCGAATGACAGCTATTTCAGCTTCCGTGTCGGTCTCAAATCGGTTGATGGCCACGACCACAGGGACACCGTATTGCTTGGCATTTTGAATGTGCTTCCTGAGATTGACACATCCCTTTCTCAGGATATCGACATTCTCTGTCCGATATACCTCGTGGAGTGGAGCGCCAGGGCTGATCTCGGGGCCACCACCGTGGACCTTGAGAGCACGGACAGTAGCAACAATGACGACAGTGTCCGGAACCAAGCCAGACGATCTGCACTTGATGTTGAAGAAGCGCTCACCACCCATAGTGAAATCGAAGCCAGCCTCGGTCACCACGAAGCCGGTCTTGGCATCGTGGTCCTCGTCGGGTTCAGTACCTGCAAGCTTCAACGCAAGCTTGTCGGCAACGACGGAGCTGGCGCCGATAGAAATGTTCGCAAAAGGGCCGGCATGCACTAGGACAGGTGTTCCCTCCAAGCTCTGCATCAGATTGGGCTTGATGGCATCCTTCATGAGGGCAGCAAGAGCACCGCCAGCGCCGATGTCGTCGCAGGTGATGGGCTCGCCTCGCTTGGAAGTGGCGACTACCATGCGTCCCAGTCTCTCGCGCATGTCTTCGAGACTGTTGCTGAGGGCAAGGATGGCCATACACTCACTGGCTACGGAGATATCGAAACCTGTTTCGCGAGTATGGCCTCTCTCAGTAGGTGCCTGTCCGACCGTAATGCCACGAAGGTGTCGGTCATTGACATCGAGCACACGCCGCCAAGTGATGGTCTCGGGGTCAATGTCAAGACGTGCGAACCGGTTGATTTCTTCAGGCGTCAGCTCGTTGGGGCCCGTCTTCGTAATACCAAGTTTCTTCAGTCTTCTGAACATAATGGGCTGGAATTCGCGCTTTCCCTTCTTCTCGGGGACTAAGCGCTTGTAGAGAGCGGCATCCTTTTGGGTGGCCTCGTGGAACATGCGGGTTTCAAGGGCGGCAGCCAGAAGATTGTTAGCAGCAGTGATTGCGTGAATATCACCAGTGAGGTGAAGGTTGAATTCATCCATAGGAATGACCTGACTGTATCCACCTCCCGCAGCGCCGCCCTTGATGCCAAAAGTAGGGCCCTGGCTGGGCTGTCTGACATTGGCAAAAACAATTCTGTTCAGATGTGCTCCGAGCGCCTGAGTTAGACCCAGAGTGGTGGTCGATTTGCCCTCACCCAGAGGGGTAGGGGTAATACCGCAGACCAGGATGTATCTTCCATTGCGACGGTGAGATAGTCGGTCCAAAACGCTTAGACTGACCTTCGCCTTGGTGTGGCCGTAGGGCTCTAGCTCGTGTGGCAAAATGCCAACCTCAGACGCGATTTGGGTTATAGGCTTAGGATGTTGCGCGCGAGAGATGGCAATGTCGGACGGCACAGGGTGGACCAGCTTGAGTGGCAACGGAGTAACACGTCTGTCCCTTTGCTTCTCAAAGTAGGCCTTGGCAGAGTTGACAACATTCTGCAGCAGCATAGCGACAGTCATCGGGCCAACACCACCCGGAACAGGCGTGATCAGAGAAGCTACTTCAACAGCGGAATCAAAGTCAACATCACCAACAAGTCTCTGGCCGGACTTCTTCATAGCATCGGGCTTGTAGTTAATGCCAACATCAATAACAACCGCCCCGGGCTTCAGCCATTCGCCCTTGACGAACTCGGCTCGACCAATTGCCGCAACGACGATGTCCGCATTCTTCAGTATCCGGGGCAGATCTGGAGTCTTCGAGTGGCACACAGTGACAGTCGCATCGGCGTTCTTCAGCAGGTAGCTGACGGGACTTCCAACAATATCACTGCGGCCGAGCACGACCGCTTCCTTGCCGGCGGGGTCGACTCCGCTGACTCGCAGGAGTTCCATCACGGCCTGGGGAGTGCAAGGCACAAACAGGGGACGACCGCCCCTTTTGGCCAGCTCGCCAATGTTGACCGCACCGAAACCATCCACATCTTTCTCGTCTGCCACAGCAGAGGTCACGGTATGCTCGGACATGTGATTCGGAAGAGGCAATTGCACAAGAATGCCGTGTACCGAGGGGTCATTATTGGCCTTTGTGATCTCCTGGAGAACTTCTAATTCGGTGACTGATTCTGGGAAGTTGATGATCTTGCAGAGAATGTTTGCCTGGTGGAGTGTCAGATTACTCCAACAGATAGAAATCAAATGATATGGTGACAAGAACACACCTCCTCGGCAGCCTTCAACTTCATGCGCACATAGGTGCCTGCACCAGTTAGACAAACTTCCAATTGAACCAGCCAAGGCAATAAGGCGTACTCGAGTCCGATCTGTTTCCAACTGGAGGCGATATCAGGTCAGCATTCGGTATCTGCAATTGTGCATCCGCGTATCAAAACCTACCCTGAAAGATCACGAGACTAGGCTTGAATCTGGGGTTAGTCTCTTGGATCTTCTGGATCTCCACCTTCAACTCCTCCCGGATTTTCTTGGCGATTGCCGTGCCATCGATTTTGGTAGCCACCATCGCCACTTTAGTACTGGAAAAAGCACGAGTGGTAGGAGTTGCAACGGCCAGAGGACCTTGAGGGCTCAATCGATCGTGCGAGACAATTGTCGAAGATCTGGCAATTGACGGAAGACAACGACCAAGGGATGCAACCCGGCGCCCAAAGCAGTGACGTTGAAGCTTCAGAATGGTTGAAGATGATGCAGTAAAAGAAGCGTGGGATGAGGAGTAAAACTGATACCAGTAATAATAAGGACTGCCGAGCGCACGGCGGCAAGTACCACGGCGGGGTAGCAGTGACAATTGGGCGCCGCGGGAAAGCCGCATCAATTTGTTGCTTATTCTCGGCAGGGGCCTGAATATATTAGGAGCCTCGGCCGAGAAAAAAAAAGGGAAGAGATTGATTGAGAGATTGAAGATGGTCGATTTGACACGAGAAAGTTGATTCTTCGGAAGCTCCCCAGAACGATAATGCCAATCTAAAAAAACGAAATGCACATGTAGATAAAGGCAGAGAAATTGACCACGCCGATAGTTCTTAATGACTGATAAAAGAAGCGCATTTAAGAGTCATGATATCTCGCTCCCTTCTAAAAATTGATCACCATCCCGTCCTTTCTTTACAACTCTGCTCCTTATCACATGGAGTCTGTCCAGCCTGCTCAAAAAGGGATGGGTTCAGGGCTAGGGTCATAACAGTCATGTGACACATTGTCTCGAGTCGGAGTATCTGTACATCCGGACATCCGATAAGGAAAGATTGTCCGACAGCTGCGAAGTCTTGGCACGCCAGCCTGGACTGTGCGATGAAATTCAACACGAACTTAGCGGTGGTCGACGCTGACGAAGAAGTGGTGCCAAACCTCCCCGCCAGCACTCCGCCTGATCACGCTGATCGAGGGCAAATATTGTCAAATATTCCTTGTGCTGGTCTTTTTCTTTTTTTTCCGCTTTTAAATAGCATCACATATTGGTCGGCCCAGAATGCGGCCTATCTTGCTTTCGGGCCATGTAGGTTGCCTCCGAATATATCGAAGTTTTCTTTATGCAGATCATATCAGAGACTAACCCAACTTTTCTAACAGGAACGGTCCCTGAACCAGATCAAATTCAACCGCGATGGCGATTTGCTGTTTTCCGTATCAAAGGATAAGAACGTGTGCGCTTGGTGGTCCGCTAACGGCGAGCGACTTGGTACCTACTCCGGCCATCTCGGTGCCATCTGGACGGTCGATGTCAGCCCCAACACGGTTCTTCTAGCTACTGGCTCAGCAGACAACACCGTGCGACTATGGAATGTGAAGACCGGCGAGTGTGTGAAGGTCTGGGAGTTTCCGACAGCCGTGAAGAGGGTGGAGTTCACGCCGGATGGAGGCAAATTGCTCGCCGTGACAGAAAAGCGCATGGGTTATCTGGGAACCATCGTTGTGTTCGATATCAGCTACGGTGATGGCCAGGGCGGGAACCTGGAGGAACAGACCGATGAGCCCAGCTTGAGGATCACCTGCTCGGAGAGCAAGGCAACCGTTGCAAGCTGGAGTTATCTGGGCAAGTACATCATTGCGGGCCATGAGGACGGCAGTGTCAGCCAATATGACGCGAAGGTACGATGAGTTTTCTGGAAATATCGGCGACATTTCGACAAGCACGCTAATATGCGCTGGATGTACAGACCGGAGAGCAACTCGAAAACGTTCAGGCGCATGAGTTCGACCACCAGATCAACGACATCCAGTTCTCCGCTGACCGCACCTACTTCATCACCGCTTCGAAAGACAAGTCTGCCAAGGTAAGGCTCCCAACATTTCACGCCCTGGCCTAGACCTTTCACTAACATTCTCACAGCTCATGTCCTCTCGTAACCTCGCCATCCTCAAGACCTACGTTGCCGACACCCCCCTCAACAGCGCCGCCATCACCCCTAAGAAGGACTACGTGATCTTGGGAGGTGGTCAGGCCGCCATGGAGGTCACCACCACCTCAGCTCGCCAGGGTAAATTCGAGGCTCGTTTCTACCACAAGATCTTCGAAGATGAGATTGGCCGTGTCAGAGGTCACTTCGGTCCGCTGAACACCGTCGCGGTTCACCCTGCCGGTACTGCCTACGCCTCTGGCGGAGAGGACGGTTACGTTCGTATCCATTATTTCGACAAGCCTTACTTTGACTTTATGTACGAGGTTGAGAGAGAGCAAATGAAGAAATGAAGCGGTCTGCTGTCATGAAGAACGGATTTAAAAGAAAAGTCATGCATTCTATGTATGTCACGAGGCGAAAATTTCATTACAAAAAGATCAGGCCAAGCACGAGGGATGAGATAACCTGGTTTTCTCTTTCTTTCCCAGGAATGAGTTCTCATTTCATTGATTATATGATAAATCGGAGTTTGTATCATTTTTCTGTGCTCATGTCTAATAACATCATGGTGGTTTACATTTGAGATCGATTTCTGTCCCTTTGCCACTTTCGGGCGGTGGCATTGCTCATGGTTTGGGGTCCTGGACAATTGATAGATGCCAAGCACGACTTTCTCTCTTGGTATATGATTGAGAAAGGAATCAAAATTTTGCTGATATCCTTCACTATTCGCTGTAGAGTGAGTCTTCTTTATTGGTGCATGTACCTTGTCAAATGGGTACGGTAGCATCATGACTATTTCAACAAACTTGGAATAAATCAGCCCCATCCCAAAGACATATCTCTTTTTTTGCATGCATGCACTTGACAGTCTATCAGTGTATTCTAAAACACGACGAATGCCATGCGAAATTGAGCTCCGCAAAAAAAATATCAATCGTCCGAGAAAATTCCCAACCTGGAAGTACAACTGTCGCCACCTTGGCCAAAAAGCCCAGTTCAGAGCCCATCAAAAACTCGTTAAATGACAAACGAGTCAATCGCTATGTCCCAAAGTCAAAAAAATGTTCTAATGCCATCGAATACCAAGCCAGCGCTCTTCTGACCGGCAGAAATCGTAAGATATATATCATAAAAGACGAAAGGAAACCTCAGAGGAAAAGAAAAAAACAGAAAGCAAGTTCATGCTATTCCCAATTCCCCCAAGAAAAAGCCGCGGGCTCACCCCCTTCGCGTTAATTACTTTTTCTTGGGGAACTTTTCCTGCCCGATGCCCGAACCTCTCAGCTTGATGTTGAGCACGCGCTCCATTGCACTCAGGACCTTCTGGTCCGGCGCTGCCGTGCCGCGCTCGAAGTCCTGAATCACCGAGACTGTTGTGTTGCACTTGGTGGCGAGATCCTTCTGTGACATCTTGTATCCTTCCTCGTTTCGACGGCGCTTGATGGCATCGGCGACTTCCTGGCCGACGGTCTTGGGCTTGACGATGTCGTCGCTACGGTCGACTTTGGTCAGATGTTGACCCTCAACCGCGGATGCTCGACCGGCCTGGAGGAATTAGAAGTCAGTCAAAACGCGATCAAAACACAATCAGGAATGATCAAGCAGTGAACGTACAGCATTGCCAGTGGAGAATTTCTTTTCGGTGCCGATAATCAATCCTTGCCGTTGGGCAGCGTTCAAAGCGCTCTTGCCCCTGACTACAGTCTCGCGAGGAGCACCACCACCGGCACGGTGCTTAGCGCCAATGCGTACAACAGAATCCCAGTCACTCATTGTGAATTGTGTCTCTTGCAAACGACGGTGTAGAAATCTCGAGTCCAACGAGCGGAAAAGGCGTGGTTGTGGCGCCACGTGATAGAAAGCGGTCGCTGAAAGGAAAGATTGGCGAAGATAATAGAGCGAAAGCCAACTGACTGTATCTGTCTTCTGGCGTAGTTTGTCGGAGTAGAGAGGTTGGTGGTGGAGAGATTGGTCGCGTGCAACAAAGAGGACAGGGTGGAAAACGGTCAAGGCCTGGCGAATAACTATATATATGGATGACACAGAAGCTTCTCGACGGGGGAGAAAAGTGGGAGTTACGGGACTATGCCTTCTTGGGATTAGCCTCTGATGACTGATCTTGGGGAGGCAAACGAGTTATCTCCGGGCATCTTCCTGTAGTCTTGGAGATTTGAGACGATTCATTCCAATTTGGCAGATTTCCGTCTCGGTGGAAAGGCTCATCACTGATACTACTTCCAGGCTATTCTACTTCCGTATGGGAAACAATCTGTTGACTTCGATTGAAGCAAAGACCTACGCGTCATATCGCACTGCTTCGGATCTTGCGGTTCGTCGATGGGATCCAAGTCGAAAATCTGTTTCTGCAAACGTGGCCGCCATATATACAATGCACAACAAATCGGAGGGCAATTGTATTCAAGGGTTAGTTGTACCAATCGTATATATGACTCATCGGAATGGACAATTGAACACAGGTGCATGATGTGTACTCCGTACATCTGAACACTAGACAGTGAGATTGTGGCGGTGCTGTGGATACAGTTACGGCATGGGCATTCAGGCATCCTCAGGGTATCCACCGGCAGTTTCTCTGGATTCATCGCATTCTTGATAAGATCACAATCAATCAATCCAGCCTTACCACCCACAACCATATGAGCTCTCCCTTCTCCAGCTGTTCTGGCTACCATCCATCGGTCCTTCTTTGAATTCTTTGAAACAGTAGCTTTCTAGGCCATTCGGGTCTCTTCTGAGACATACTTCCCACCTAATTTTTACTCGGTTCTCAGAGACTGGGCATAATCTACCACGACGTCTGCCAGCCTGCTCGGATATCTTACTCCGTTCCGTACCTGCTGGCTCTTCGCTTCTTCCATCGATTCATCACACCTCCCCATCAAGTCTCTTAGTGAACTTCTTCGTTGTCATCTTCTTTCCATCTGCAATTTTTCTTTCCGCGAAAATAGTCGCTCACTTCGAATACCGTTCATACGTTTCTTATACCCAGCCATGGCAGCCCAGAACGATTTCACGACTGCAATGACCAACCGGTCGCTCCGCACTATCCGAACGGTTTGGCTTCCCCCACACTGTCCTTGCGCCTGCTCTTGATAATCGGAGATCATTCACTGCTTTTAATGTCTTTCTTGCGCGCCCGCTCACAGTTTTCTATTCAGGAACTTGAATTCCTCGCAGATGCATCTGTCATCACACCGCAGCAACTCACGTCTATTCTCTCCCAACTGCCAGATCAGACTCAACTTCATGCTCCTCTTTCACAACAGCAGCAGCCTGCTACAGCCGCTGTTCAGCAGCCGCCTCCTGCGCCGTATTCACCTCCAACCCAACAGTTCGCGAATACTACGTTGAACGAGAAAACGGCACTACAAAATCAGTATTCAAACCCGCCTCCTCCAGCATATCCCCAAGTACCGCCGATCTTGTCCATCGCGACAGCCCTATATGCGTACACGCCTACGGATGCCGGCGACTTGGCTTTGCAGCCGCACGATCGCATCCAAGTCCTAGAGCATATGAACAATGATTGTATGTATTGGACATGGTACGCATGATTGAGAATAGAGACTGATCTCTCCTTGACAGGGTGGCGCGGCCGTAACGAGCGCACGAACCTCGAGGGTATCTTCCCTCGCAGTTATGTGAATGTGATTGAGGAGAAGTCTCCGCCTATCATTTCGCCCCAGCCGACAAGCTACGGAAACATGCCGCTTGAGGTCAGTCAAAGCGGCTCCACAGTGACTACTGAGGGCAAACGACCCAGTAAGTTTGAGGAGCAAGGCAAGAAGTTCGGAAAGAAGATGGGCAATGCCGGTACGTTTTTTTTCTCTCTCGCAGAAGCCGCCTTTGTCTCCGTGTACGATTTAGACTCTAGAGCTAATATGTATATCTAGCAATCTTCGGTGCCGGCGCTACACTAGGCTCCAACCTCGTGAATAGCATTTTCTGAATTATTTTAAAAGTGGCGAGTTTCAGGCCTAACTGTTGTGGCTCGGTTTTGGGATTGCGCTGGATGGGAGACTGTTGGACCTTTCTTTTATTCTTCATTGGATTGGCGTTGCCGGTTTTCAAATGCAGAGTGTGGTTTTGCATTCATGTTGGATCTATCGGGCTCAGCTGGACGAGTCCGTCGCAGGCCGATTGTTGATACGATTCATTCCTCCCTGGGAGCTTTCATCTGTATGCCACACGTATCCTGAGCTCGGTTTCGACCAGGATTGTGCTTGGACAAATATCCATAGTTTGGGACCGGAAAAAGATCTTACGGGCGCCCCTTGCGTAGGATGTCGCCTGGTTCACAAGAGCCTTGTAGTCGGTTTAAGTCTGCGCGTTAGACATTCGCATGTACTGAAATGTTTGGACCTTGATACCCATTTGAGAGTAGAGTATATATGACGTGGACAAAGTGGAAGCTGTTGGGTCGTGCCAATATTATGTAGTATCCATGACATGAACTGGATGACGTCCATTGGACAATTTTCTAGCAAGTCGAAACACAGCCTTGGAGGGCTTATTGCGAACCGAGGTCGCCTAGTCTCTAGGACCGTCTACAGAGAGGCCTCAGCCATCCACCCAGGTATTTCTGCAATCCCAATCTTTGCTGTGGTTCCCCAGCCGTGCTCCATTTGGCGCCCACGATGGCAGACCAAGGACCCGCCAACTTCCCTCTCAGCAGCCCGCAGCCAGCCAATCTGCCAACAATAATCACCCGAAGCGACACAGCGAACGACAGTACAACACTCTAGCTGTGGCGTGTGCGCAAATGGAGTATCAGTGCTGTTTCAAAAGCTGCACGTTAGCCGCCCGCTTCAACACCGGGAACAGCCATCATAATAATGCTATTGTCTGGGATTGCAAGTCGGCAGCATGCAAGGCTGTCATGGCCCCTGAACGAGGCCATGCGCCGCAGACAGGGCTGCTGAGCATGTTTTCTCTCCAGGCCGTATCATTTATGCAAGAATGCATGGGTTTAGACCGAGTCTCCTATCGTTTTATGAAAACCAGTGGCATATAAATCCGCTTATCCCAATACCATGTTGGATTCTCTCTTCGCTGTGTGTACACGCCCCACTTGTATGGTCATATATAAAATGAACCTCAATGTATCAAGATGATTCCTATCTTTCTGTTCGTGTTTTTGATACCGTGTGTTTCAGCAGATAGCTGGGATGATTTCACCAACAATCTCGCGACGGACCTCGTATGCTTTCTACAACGACATCTACTTGACCAAATATGCTCCTATTAACTACTAACTATGGCAGGCACCTCTGATCACCTTATTCGGCGAACAACTTACCAAACAATTTCTCTCCGAATCAATCAGCCTCCTAGACAATGTCATCTTCGCTCTTGCGCCCCTAGGGATTCTGACCGCCGTGGTCTCCGTCATTCGGGTTTGCGGCAGCTCATCTCTCCGGGCATTCATTGGACGAGCGCAGGAGGGACCCGGCGACGCTGAAATTGAGTTGTTGTCCTGCGTTTCAGAGACCACGGCGGAGCTTTTCAATACTGCGGGAGTCTCGCGGGTTTTTGGGCGGCCGAGGATCTTGGAGGTAGCGACGTGGGACGAGAAAGATTCGCTCACTAACGAGAGTGCGCTTATGGTTGGAACCCTGCAAGAAGCTCTGGATAAAGGTGCTTGGGTGCCTGAGCGCGTGGATAACGATGGCGTCGAAGAATCCGGGTTACCAGACCCTGGTGTACCCAATCTGTCTTTGAATAAGGGAATCAGGAGGAAGAGCCAGGTGTCGTTCTACCTTGCGGCCTCTTTAGGAGGAGTTTTGCAGACCGGTATGTCCTTGAGAAAGCCGCAAGTCCCTTTTTCTTTTCTTCCGCGATGAGATGTTGACTTGATATGGTAGGAGTAATTATATATTCTATTTTCACCGTCTTTTTGTATCCAGAATCCTTCAAGAAGAACGGCCAAGCTGTAGCGGGATACGCATTCCCGCTGTTTGTCTTAGGAACAGTCCTTCTCTGTACAGGCATGTTTCTGTGCGCCTTCATCATCGAGCGGTCATCTAGAGAATTCTACTATCGTCCTGCGAAGCCTAGTAGGATCTACTGGCTGCAGCCGGGCCGTCAAGATGTTGGAGACCAGGTCTTTGGTGCATTTCTAGGGGTGAGTGAAGGTCGAGATGCTCAGCCAACGGAGGATCTTCAATATATCAAATCAATCAGGCACGACAGGTACAAGTTGACGAACAGCCAACTAATCTCCGTCGTTTCACTTACTATGGTTGGATTTGTAGCTCAATTCGTTGGACTCAGGGGCTTGCATTCATCTGTCACATTGACGCAGCTGGGCTCCACGCTTGTGATGAGCGTCGTTCGAACGTGCCTTCGGACAGACAGGATTGATGCGGAAGAAAACAGACTGACCAAAGAAGAGCAAGAGCTTGCTTCCCAGAATTCACAGGAACTGGAATGCTTTGCATTCCACCTTGGAGATATTGACTCATTCTCGCTGGTCTCCAGGTTCTCAGACTTTGGCTCTGAACCGACTCGAGTCCAGTCCAGCTCGTCTTCAACAGCATCCTCCAAAGCGGATTGCATGAGTGCTGTCCCGTTGGCAAGAAACATCATTCGAACAAGGACTCGTCTGGCAGAGCTCACCTCTGGCACCCACAAAGGCGTGCATATCGCATGGGACGATCTTCCGATTCGAAAAGTTGCTCGGAATCTAGCACAAGCGATTGAAACTACAATGGACCTTCTTTCAAGCTGGACCAACAAACATGAAAATCCAGCCAGCTTCACGTTAACCTTTGAGTGTCAGCCTCTTCGTTCCATACCTTCGCTGCCTTCAGTAGAGGAGTACTCGATCACGCTTCACAGATCAGGGGATCCGCACCGCTTGAAAATCGACGAAAACCAACTAGAAGCCATACTGGGCCTTTGGACATGGTCCCTTGTTAAGTCGGGCTACAATTGCCAACAGGAAAACCTTCGTCTGGTTGGATTGACCAAAGAAAACGCCAGCAAAGTGGAAACGGATCTATATTTCCACAAGTGGATCTACAGACAAACGGAAGCCCAGATGGTTTCGTCGCAGATTATTTCCTCGTCTCACTCGATGTTCGGCTTCAACTGTGACGAGTATCCCGATGATAAGGACGTTCTTGTCGTCAAAACTGACATTTCTTTGGATATACTGGCTGCTCAGGACGTATATATACATTTTCTCAATGATGTGCTCGCGGACCTGAAGGAATTGGGCGGTGAAACAGACGTCATCCCTATTTCGCGGGATACGTTCTATGCTCACAACACTCGGCTGGACCAGTTGGTGAATTGCTTTGAAGCCGCAAATCTTGGTTCAAGGGAAGACGCTCTCTTGTGTATCGTTCCCGTGTTGAAGGAACGAAAACTATTGCCTGAACTCGCCGCGGACACCATGACTGTCCGAAAACGAGTGGAGGAGTACATTCGCAATAACCGATGGTCGGACGCATTTGCAATCGTGCACTGGCTCTGCCAGAGCTGCGAAGGTGACGAATTTGAGTATTCTGTAACAGAGCTTGGATTCCTTTGCCAGCGAGCAATTCTACATCCGGCGCTGGATGTCCAGCAGATCGGATTGGCTGAGGTGCGCAGCCTTGCCCAGACTGACTTCAGAACGACATACTTGCGGCAAGTAACGTACCCTCGGCCAGTGAGATGGTCGTATGCGCAGGAACAGTATGACTGGTTGAAAGCATTTACAAATCAACTTGGATGGATTATTTGGCAAGTCTGCGAAGAGAAGTCCAATAGTCAGTCAATAAGGGAGACTCTGGAGTCTCTTGGAGTTTCTGAGAACCTGGTCCCAAGAGGAGAACGACGCGAAGGTGAACAGGACGCTGAAAGGGGCAAATCTGCTTTGTGTGAGTGTCTGAGTATCGACATTGAAGTGATAGTACAAAAAGTCGACAACCTTCAAGAGATAGCCCCCTTACTTGGATCGGCATTTGATTGGGCTTTCCAGAACGACTACGGATTCCTGCTTCAGTGGTTGCTAATGGTATGGTTGGAAATCGGGGTCAACAGCTCGCAATTACTATATGATCTTATTTATCTCGCAGCAAAACGTCGTTCTCGACTGGCTGTTCAAACCCTGCGCCGGCGTGGTCTTGATCTCGATTTGCGTGATCTATCAGGAGGCAAGACTCCATTGATCCACTTGGCGTTTGACAATGACCAAGAGGCCGTCGAAGAACTGCTGTATAATGGAGCTGACGTTAATGCGAAGACGCACAGCGGAGCGACTGCTTTGATGGGTGCCGCTATCCAGGGGAACCTCGAGATGGTCAAGCTCCTTCTCCGTCACGGTGCCAATGTCAATGCAAGGAGCCTTGGTGACCTAACAGCACTGTTGTGGGCAGCTTCTGCAAACCAGGTGGAGGTTGTGAAACTGCTTCTTGCAAGTGGGGCAGATATTGAGGAAGCAGACTTTAATGGGTACACAGCGCTTGCCATCGCAGCTTCAGAAAATCACCTTGAAATGCTCGAACTGCTTCTACAGAGCGGTGCAGAATCTAACGTCCAGGATGAAGATGGATCTACACCACTGATGATTGCCACTCGAAGCAATCATATCGATATAGTTCGAATGCTTATAAAATGGGGTGCAGACCTGAAGAGGAAGGATCAGGATGGAGAGACGGCGCTGAGTCTCGCGCGAGTGCGCAGGTGCGCGGACATAGTCGCTGTGTTGGAAGAAGCTTCTGTCACTAGTTAGGTCGAAAACTCGCATGATATCTTGTATTCTCGTCTTGCAGCTTCTGTAGGCAAGGGCTTAGCCGGCGCCAACTTACTATAATATGTGCCAGAATCTCTTCACAGTGGTCGAAGCGTTCGTTGATCGTAACCGCCACTTCTTGGATGAGACTGTGCAGGTAACGCGCATTTCCTTAAGGGTCTGTCCAAGGAACCTTTCTCGCTGTTCCGTTCAGTCTCGCATAACAGACTAATGCAATATTAATGGACGAAGTCGATCACGGAGGGATGCATGGATGTCCTGTGCCAAACGAAGACGTTTGGTTTCAGCTTCCAAATCCTGCCCCATATGAGACGAGGGGCAGGTAGTTGCAGCTCACGAGTTCTTTGCCCACCAATGGAATTGAACAGTTTTGGTTCTACTGCAGGACGTGGTAAGCTCCAACGCTTCTCGTTCGAGGGTCGTCCTCAGCGTAAGCGCCGGCCATGGCCTTGCGGAGACAGAAATGCCCGTAGAATGAAACTCCCTGATTTGTTCCCTATTGCCGCTGAGCGTCTTGTACAAAGGTTAAAGGTGAGCATAAGAAGGGCTGCCTCGCTCCTGCTGCGTTAGCATCGCCATCTCCTCTCCAACTTGTCCAGCTCGTCAGTGTCTATCTGGCCACATTTTGTTCTGGTTCTACATAATCTGTCTGACTGTCGCGTCGCTAATGTACCGCCGGGGAACAATTGCACTTTCTGACTAAAGTCGCGAATGAGAATCCATTCTATGCCCTTGAAATCCAGCTTGTCTCGGGCCATTCCTGTGTACCAAATGGTATATTCGAACTAGCCATTGCTATACATATCGGAAGCCTCAGTATAATCACCCCGCAGCAAGTGGAAGTCAGGAGCCTGTACAGATTCCACAGCTGGAAATAGCACTGGATTTGACTCACATCAAGGATTTGTGCTGTTACCTTTCTTTGCGATCATGTCTCAGCCAACACACTATCCTCCTCGTATGATATCTCCCCCAAGCGTCGCTTATTGGTATGGAGCAATTGGCTGATCATTGCAACAACAGCCCCGCAACATGCGGCAAGTACGTATTGAACCTTTTCGATTTCTTATATCTCATCGAGAGTGATCCTATACTCACAGATCTTAGCCTTCCCACCACCTCCGCAGGCGTCCCCGGGTTTCCCTCCACCAAATTTCAGTTATCCTCCGCCGCCACAGCAGACTGCTGCAAACGCCGGATATCCACCACCCCCACCCTCGTCAGTGAGTCCTCCACAATTTAGCATTAATGCTGCGGCTTTTTCTGCAAATGCGGCGTTAACGTCGCCTCCGACATCACCACCACCGACGACGGGCAAATTCGAACAGATCCCAGGTGGTGCGCCGCCAGTTGGCGCTTTCATCGGCGCTGGCGCAACTTATCAAGACGATGTCGGGACCTTCAATGGAGGCAGTTACAGGATAAGTCACCGGGACTCAAACTCGTTATTGACCATACAACTTGCAATGGGATGTCCTCTAGCTGTGAAACCAGGTTGGATTGATCCAGGCCCGTTCACATGCCAATGTGTATAAAGCTAACAACGGAAATCTGTTAGGTGCGATGATCGGCATGTCCCCAACTATTACGCTGAGGGGAGCAATCAAGTTCTCCTTCAAAAAGCTTCTGATTGGAGGCGAGATGGCCATTTCGACATTCACTGGCCCCGGGGAGCTTCTACTAGCTCCCTCTGTTTTGGGCGACATTGTGGTTCTACGCCTGACAGGTTCAGAAACGTGGAAAGTCGGGAGAGATGCCTTCCTTGCTGCGACGAGTGGCATTGAAAAGGAATATCAAGGCCAGGGTCTGTCCAAGGGGATGTTCTCCGGCGAAGGCTTCTTCGTATACAAGATGAGTGGTACAGGTCTCCTGTGGCTACAAAGCTTTGGAGCCATCATTAAGAAAGATGTAAGTCCAGTCTTCTGTGAGGACACAGATACTATGGAACTGTGTCCTGAGAGCTACCTTTTCATTGTAACTGGTGTCTAACCTGTTCTCCCGTCTCAGCTTGTTGAAGGAGAGACTTACTACATCGACAACGGCCACTTGGTGGCCTGGAACTGCAAATACAAGATGGAGCGCGTTGCTTCTGGTGGTATAATCTCAAATGTGAGCGCCGGTGAAGGTCTTGCCTGCAAGTTTTCTGGCCCGGGAACAGTGTATATGCAAACAAGAAATCTCAGCTCTTTTGTGGCTCACCTTGGAGCAATACCTTCTTGAATCTAGAAAAGGAAAGGAGGATTGGCAATGTTGATGAATAGCTCCTTCTACTGTCACTTCAGCTTATGTTTCTGCGTGGAGTTTATTTGTTTGCTTTATTTCCTTGTTCGACCAGTTGTTCAACGCTTTGAGCGAATTATGTACCCTGTTTTTGTGATTCATAAAGACCATCAGTGCGACTCCCCAATCCTATGATTTGTAAACAAGTGATTATAGCTACCTGTTGCCTTTTCTTGAGGGAATACAGTCTACCTCAGTGACAATCTTGCAATTGGCCCTGAAATCGCGAGTGTCGAGAATCAATAGAGTAATGAAGCCGACTATATTTCATCCCAGACATCCCCTTTATCCAGACTATAGTAACAAAAACACAAGTTGCGCTGTGGGAATATACGAGATCAAGGCAAGTAAGATAGATTATCGGGTAGGAAGGATATAGATAGTGTCATTTTGGTCAGAGAGATATCAAGGCGACTTTATGGAGAGAAGGGTAAAAAAGTGAACAGTCGGTTGTAATGAGGTCATGCAAATCCATATCATACCATGCAAGATCTTTTATTCATGCGTCCCAGCTTTTTCCACGACTGCAAAGCACCCCTCAACCAGAAACTTAGTTCCATCCACACGATCGGGCCGATTTGAGAGCGTAAAACACTTGAAACATAAGAACAACCGCTGCCACCATACTGGTTCCCATAATATCAACCAACCTAAGCCTGCCTCTTCCGGCGGCCGACTTGTCCACGGAAACCGGTCTTGATAGCCGCGACGGAACGACGAGAGCCGCACGAGTTGCAGGTAACGAAGTACAGACGGTTCTCACCCTTGTTGAGCTCGGTATCGGGACTGCGGCAAGTTTTGCAGGTAACATATTCGACTACGAATGTCAGTTCCATTCCAACTATGCATGCAGATTTGTGGGCAAGAAAAAACCCACTAGTAGAGGTAACATACCGATATATCTTCTGAGAACGTTCTCAATCTGTTTCTGCTGGAAACGACCTTTGATGACAAGACGTCTGCTACCATCCACACTGCCGCTGGTACCCAATTCGGCGAACAAGAATTGCATGACGTGGTCGTCGGAACGCTTCATGCGCTTGCAGATATCGGCGATGTTGGCGAAGATGGTACGACGGTTACCTTCACGCAGGCACTGAGGAGGAGGGATCTTGTACGACTTGGTGCCGCTGGACAACAGATCGGGGTGGTGGCTCTGGATGAGAGAGAAGAAGCGAGTAACGAGGAGGGAGTAAGGAATCGGCTGTGTCGCGTCGTGAGCCCAAATGCCAGTGCCAGCTTCAAGGTCACCCTCGGGGATCTCTGCAGCCTTCTCCTCTGCTGCACCCTCTTCCGCCACACCTGCCTCGGCAAGCTTGGCCTCGAAGTCGCCGGCGTCGACCTTCTTCTTGGGCTTCTTCTTCTTCTTCAAGGCGGTGGGGTCGAACTCGCCATCTGCAGCGGCGGCGGCGGCCTCCTCGCCCTCACCGGCTTCGGAGTCCTTGGGCTTCTTTGACTTCTTCTTCTTGGATAGACCCTTGAACAGCTCGGTCACTTCGTCGACTTCCTTGTCCGGTGTTCCTGGTCCTTGTCAGGAAAGTTAGCACGGCCCGAACTGCTTTAGAAGTATGTGAAGATTTGAGTTGACGGCGTGGTGGCATACCCGAAGAGTGCTTCTCGGCTGTGAACTTCTCGTCACCGTGAGGGGCCTCGGTGATTTCGCCGTTCGTATCCATGATGACTGCTCCTTCACTGAATGCGACGGACTTCCGCTGCTTCGCGATAATGGTTTCGGCCTCCTAACCAAGCCAGCACTGTGTTAATAACAAGACAAGATTCAAGGCAAAATGCTGATCGCCAGGATCTCAAGTCACACAATCCGTCGTACTCGCGAGCGAGTGACTCAAGCGTTGTGGCAAAGCAAGCGTGGATTGTGCTGAGGGGCATGAATTGTGCAAAGATACCAGTCAAAGAAAATGTGGGACATCAGCAAAGCATAACCAGGGTGTGTGACGTACAGTCTCGGCCATGCTGATCAGCTCAGGAAATCAAACAAACCACCAGTAGTGAGACAGAGCTCTTCTCGTGTCGATAAATATGCTCTTGATCACAGGGAGAGGATGATATACTGCTCAAATCTGGTGTCAACTGTATCTGGCAGCGATGGCGACCTGTTATCGCTGTCCGCTTTCACGTGATCTTTCCGAGTCAAAAGGAATGGTTACATCACGTGATGTGCCACTACGTCGGACGTGTTGGATGTTCTTCCAGTACAGCGAGGACCCAGTAAGGAGTTGAAGAGCAACAACCATCAAGTAATTCGTCGTCAATGTCTCCATCTACATCAAAGCGGTAGGCAGGCCACTGCTTTGCGATTCTACTCTTCTTTATCTACGCCACTATCTCCGGCATTCCCCAAGTCCACAAGCTCTTCATCATGTTCGCTTCACCTGCCGCCTCGAACCCGTCCCTCTCCACATCCGCCTACATGGTTCCCTCCACCTACAATTCATACTCAAACTCGGATGATGAAATTGCCTCGCTTCCCTCGGAATCTACAAGCGCCTCAGATTTCGACGCTTACTCCGACGACTACTCCGATGCCGAAGAGGAGTGGCGGGAAAGCATCCAGCAACTCGAATTGCTGTTGACGATGGTCATTGTGCCTTTTATAGGGAAATATTTTGGGAGAAGATGCGCCTATTGGGGTATGTGCTCAGGGCTCGAGTGTGGGAGAGGGAACTTCTTTTGGTATCATTGACAGAAGGGCAACGCTAACGATCGGTTCCTCCGCAATCTAGGCTGGACCAAGTTCATGGAGTGGAAGTACCCCGTCGAAGTCGTTGTAACTAACCAGGCAGCCTTCAAAGGCGCTGGTGTTGTGGGAGCTATGGCATCTTTGTGATGGAAGCGATATGTTGCCTGTCCAGCGCCCAATGCGCTCAATGCATCAGTGGACGGAGAGAACCGTACCGTACGGGAGGTGATCACGCCGACCTTACACCCTCAGGAGAAGGTTCTAGACTGGTCAGCACCACCAGTCGAAGCATATCTCATGCTGTTCTAGCTTGATGCTGGAGTCAACTTCTTCAAGACCTCATATTTGCTTGATTGTCAGTACCAATGAGCACATTCACCATATCATGGAGTGGAAGTTTGTGAACATGATCTGAAGACTTCAGTTTCTTGACCACTGGCGTGTGGGTTGTTCCTTTTAGACATGTCCACGACTGAGGACGGGTCATTGGGGCTAAAAGCTGAGCTGTATAGAGTGAGAATAATAATTTGATACTAGACCCTGGTCGTTTGTACAGAGAAGACAGATTGCAGTCAAGATGTTGTGCATCTATCAATCAATCATATACAGGAAAGAAGCTCAACTTTTCGGCTATTCCCACACTATGTCCTATTTTGTGAAGGATTCTCCATTCTTCTTGTTGCTTGTTCTACGTTTGACTGTGCAATTTCTTGCCTTTGTGTCTTCCTATCCAGATGTGCAAATGGCACCCCCATGCGTTTAAGAGCAGGCCGAGCAAAGTATGAGGGATCACTGCAGCCATCAGGAGTCAGGAACCGTTCCAACGGTCCTTCCAAGCAGATCTCGTCTCGTTGTTCAAATAGCCTGAGGCTTGTACTGTCATCCCCCAACACCCGTGGACTTTCTTCGTCCAAAGTGTGTGAATTCAGCACGCCAATATCCCCAAGGATGTCGTCGTCCCAGTCTCGCCAATTTGCGGTGGCTGCGATGTTGCCACCAGCATAGAAGGCATGTATTTGTTCCTCCTTGATGACTTTCTCGGCCCAGGTCACTCTGTCCAGGATGAGGTGTCTCTAGACGCGCGGTTAATGATGGTCTTCGAGCACAGATGAACATATCTACCTTCTGTACTAGCTCGTCGTGCATTTTGAGGTGGCATTCAGTCAACGGACATCTATTCGAATCTTGTGCCATTTCTGATGGCAGTCTGGCACAATATCAGCACAACTGGCATTCAAGTCTCAGCTCGGGAATCGAATGGAGAAACGGTAGAGCGACTTGCATTGATGGATGATCAGCAAATCTCAGAGGTCTTTCGACAGGATGCTCACAAAGACGTTTAGCAAACTTATGGTTTCTTTCCTACGAGGAGAGTGATACGATATTTATAGACAACTAAACTAGGCAATATCAAGGAAGCAAATATTTAAGTTTGCCTTCTGCGTTTCGGCAGTCCCGGATTACAGTCAATACACTGCAACCTTGCTCAATCGCGGACATAAACGATGATGCAGCATCACTGAATATCCAGTACTGACAGTCACGAAACATAATTCCACCTGAACTACGAGTCCCGGAGTTACGACGGCGCCACAAAAGAAGATCTTCAATGCGCTCAAGTCTCCGAAGTCTCTTCAGGAAGTTCCTCTCGCCTGTGGTACATGAATGCATCTGCACCAAAGACGGACAGACCAGTCGATACTCCATTCGCCTAGACTGGAGACAAGCGCAACGATGCTGCAAGTCTGAAACCACCATAGACTTCTAGATGCAGGTCCCGGAATTTCCTAGTTCAACAACTCGCTCATCACTCGGTCAGGTGTTGGTCTTCGATCACCAATTGATAGAGCCTGCTGGAACCCACAAACAGGCTTATTGATGCCACAGAACATCATGCAAACAAGCCGGAGTTCGCTGGGATGATTGCAGCCAACCACCATTACATCTTCCAGCCAATACAATGGATACGTTCCGTAAACTCGACGGCATGCCCGGGAGTTCTCGCAGCCTTGCATTAGACCAGAAGCATCGCTTACAGGAAGGTACCTTCCAATTTTCCTATTCGCAGACATCTGCATACCGACGAGGCTGCAACATCCACGGATCCGGCGGACTGGCAAGACCACGGATGCCAGAAGAGCGGTCTACGAACTTACCGTTCCATCGGTGCTCTTTGGAAGAAACTCCGATAATGAGTGAATAGTAAGCTGGAATAAAACATGTACCTTTGAAGATATTGAAAGTTCTTCTCCGCTCATAGAGCCTGATCTATCTGGTACTTACACAGAAACGATGGTCTGATGACTCTTGGAAATGACGACGAGGATTCAAACCCAGATTTGTTCAAATCGGTGGAAAACAGAGAGATCATAGACCACAATCAACGCTGCGGACACGAGCCATGTCAGCGTGATGTTTCGAGTTTCCCTTGGAAAAAGACCTTGCTGGATAAACTCCGACTCAGTCTAGATGCAACTATGAAAACCTAAGCCCGCCTCTCGAGACTCAACACAACCGGCATGTACACGGTTCTCTTTTGAAAATCGCAGTCAAGGCCAAGCGGCATTCCTCGCCCACAACGGCGGTAGTAGCCAGGGGCCCAATGGCTGAGTTCTTACCCTGTCCCGAGAACATGGTCATTTTCACGCAAGCCATTGCGCCTGGTGATGTGGCCATGCATGAAATTGGGGTAGTAATTGTCCACCCGCGTAAGGGTGGATAGCAGTCTTCGCCCACATCCATACAGCAGTGACGCCCAGTAATGTTCGCTACAACGTCCTACATACCCTGTCTAAATTTGAAAATTGTGATGCATCAATAGACGTAATGGAGGCTCCTGATTCCGAATGCACGTTGCGGCTCAAAAAGATGATCAACTGTGATCATCCTCCGAAGGACCAACGTAGGGGACGCCAATATTAGGGGAAAAAGAATCAGTCTTCCAGCCAGATTCTAAATGTTACTGCAGCACAAGTTCCGGGGGTGGGGGGTGGGGGGGAGGGAATGGCTCTCATCCGATGCATTAGCACCCGTAGCGGCGCAAACTCAGAGAAATTAGGGCACCGATCCGTGTCGGTGGGCTGCGGGAGGTATAGCTCGCTCCCAGGCCCTCGGGTACTTGATAGATATGTGCTTGCGAACAATATACTACCCATAAGAAACTTTTCGCTGGCGTCGCAATTTGGTCTGTCTCGTCCGTGCGGCTAACTGCACCAGTTTGATGAAGGATGGTAACGCCGGCTCTGCGGGAAACAAGTATCGAGGGACATTGCTCAGTTAATGAAAGTTGTCACCCTGACAGGGAGGGATAAAACGAAGACCCAAAAATTGGATCTGCGCGTTCATTGTGACTGTCCACCTTTGCATGATCGGGGATATCAGTATCAGTTCCAATTGGATGTGACCGTGGTCGTCTTCATCACGGTCTCCAAGCGGTTCATCACGGTCGAGTCCACTGCGTCCCGAGAATCTGGGAGACTCGAGGCCGATTGACATCTTCAGCGCTTACTATGCATGAAAGGGAAACTTGTCCGGTGAATGATTTGTCCAGCAATACTCCTTGATATTGAAGTCCGCTTCAGCTTCTGGAGTCTCCTTCCCAGTTGAGTGCTATCACAACATGTTGAGACTATTGTAGCTACTCATAATCCACACAAACTCTTAGTGGATAGGAAGATATACCAACTAATATCGTACAGAGCCTCAGTGTAATAGCCTTGTCCATCTAACCTGTACATTGCGATATCCTGAACCAGTAAACTTCTGTGCCTGATCCTTAGCCGGCGCTTCCAACACCTTGACTGCGTCGTTCGCAACGTACCCTAGATATCGAGGACTTCGAATTGTCTGACCGATATGCTTCGTTCTTCGTCACTGCACGAAGCAATGAATGGAGAGGCTTGTCCAGAAATTCGAATCGAGGACTGGTATATGCATTTGGAGCTGAGAGTGCAATCAATAAAGTTTGCTTTGACGCCAAAAGTTTGGAGGCTGTTCATTTGCAGTAAGACTGCTGCCAGACGTGCTGGCTTTCAAATGGGTGAGTATCGATTGTCTCTCATCCAGCTGAGAAAGATTTCCAGGTGCAGAAAGCCCCTTCCAGTCTGCTGAAAGATATGAAGATGCATGGTTTTGAACAGAGTAAATTGATGATTCACTGCCTTCCGCGTGTAGTTGATAGTCAACGGGGCTATGTATCAGTATAGGATGTAGGCCATTTGATTCGGGCACGGCGTCACAGAGACTTGTCTGCAGGTTCGGTGAGATTATTAAGGAGTAAGAGAGCTCTGGGTCCATACAGAGCTGGCTTGACGGATGGGACTCGCCAAATTCCCCTTCAAACTGGTCATGATCATCTGGAAAGAAGTCATTGAACCCGAGGTCGCATTGCGATTTTTTTCCCTTCGAGTGCACAATCCTGTCATACGCCGCGTCAAGGGTCTGAAGCACAAGATCCTCGTCATGAGGCAGTTCAAACCCCGCGCCATTTGAGAGATGTTCTAGAAGTAGATCCACCAGTTCTGCCTCTGGTTCTGGATGACACTGTCCAAGTTCTTCATGTTGACGTAGCTTATCAGAATCATCAATACTGCCACTTCCGCTTTGTTCTGCCAGAACTTGATATTTCGCATCGTATTCGAAGAGTCGAGTGGGAGAATCGTGTACAGCCATGTCCGACTTTCCATGCGATTTCCGTTGCACATGGTTCGCGAAACTTGGAATTCCAGTGGAGACATTGTGATTATCAGGCTGCAATGACGGCGGTCGAGAAGTCACTGTCACGAGATTTTTGTGGTCTATACCCTTGCAGAAGTTCTCACATCGTCCTACCTCGCAAACCTCTAACTTTCGATCGGATAACTCCACAGCATACGGCTGCTGACAATGAGACTCCTGCTCGATCGCGGGGGGCTTCGGGTATCCAGTTTCATTACCGACCGTTTTAGGGCTCGAACTCCACAATTCTTGTCGCTGTTTCAATAGTCCTTTTAGCTCCTCGAGATTCCAAACCTTCGTCTGGCTTTCAGGTGATACGCTCCCAAAGCCAGTACTCGGAGGGTTCAATCCTGAGAATAGAATCTTTTTCACGCTGTTTGCCAGGTGAGCATCAATTCCAGGACTTCCTCGTTCGCTCTCTGGACAACTGAATGGCGTAGCAGATCTTGAACTGCTTTCCAGATTTTGTGCTTCGATTGCCTTGCTGGATTCTTTCTTGAACAGCTCAGCCTGGGTCGTACGTCTGTTGTGATGTGAGTGCTGCCGCTCCGATTCCATGAATGATTCCTTTAGTTTTGTACAAGACCTTCGAGGCTGCTCTGGGTCGATGTCATTTATCGCGGGTTTATTCTCTCTTTCGAGAGTTATATGAGAAGTGGCGTCGTGGGGTCTGTTTAGGAAGAAATCGGATAGCTCTTTCAGTGACCGTTGGTCTTTCCCGCTCTTCATCATATTCCTACCCATGCGAGCCCAAGAAGTTGCCTGTGTTTTGCAGCCTTGAGGGGAACCGTTCGATAGGAAATTCAGTTCGGAGAAGGAGAAATCAGGCACTGGGGAATAAGATTATAAGTCTTTAAAGCCATGACGATGGGTCAGAGACAATACTTGCCCTCCCCCAGTTTGATCGCAGAGGACGTTTTTCCTTTGTGGAAAAGTCCCAGCTTCGTGTGCGAAGAGAGCTGTAAGATCATTTTAGCAGCTCTCTCCGCGACACTGAGAGAAATCGTACCGTTAAACGTTTCTGGACCACATTCGAGGCATGAGAGTCTTCATTCATCGAATGTTTCCTAACCTTCCTCCTTGGAACTTTCTTCTTGTCCTTCCTTTCACCTGCGTTGACCGAAGATGCTTTCTCCTTGTACTCATAACGGTCTGGTCTTGTTTTATGTCGGGGCCTTCTTTCGTATCGATTTCTTTCTTTTGCTCCCTTCTGCTCCGCTGTGGTCGTCCTTTTCAGTAACAGGGATCGGGGTCGTTCACGTACACTCTCAGCGACAGAATGAGATCTTTTCTGTGGGAGGTTCATTGTTTGTTTTTGACTTGCGGTGAAAGGCTCAGCATAGCTGCATAAGACTCGATGCTCAGGCTCGAGGCCACGTATGGGATTGATCTGACTTGCTGTATCATTAATGCGTGGGTATTCAGTCAGCGATCGAGAGCAGTCTGGTGCTGGGAGCGAACGGAGAGCCTCCTTGAGATGGAGGCATCATCACTTACGATGATCTTGTAATGGAACGGACCCTTTTTGGTTAGGAATTTCTGATGTCCGTGGGTGATTCACCTTGAGGTGTTCATTGAGACGATTTGTCCCAAATGAATCAAAGCATCGACCAATAGAACCGTCCTGCGCGTTCGATAGCCATGTAAAGATAGAGTTCCTTTTGTCTTGATCCATGTATGACAAGGTGCAGAAGCGTAGTTGCCGTAAGATATTCCAAAGGGGCCAAGACGAGTTGCTCAAGCCTCAAGAAGAACTTCTTCGATCCCCTTTTGACCCGAGGCTACACAGGTGTAATAAGACGTTGTCACCGAATTTGACATCATGCATGAACAGCTTCCGGATGTATCAAGAAGCTACCTAGGTACCTAGGTCTTGAGATAAGGTCAACTGAACGAAGCGACGGCATGCGTTGCTTGTGCAGGAGAAGATATGGCCGGGAAATCGCCATCGATGGATGTTTGGGCAACTGCTGCCCCCGTCCACAAGTCAGTCTCCTTGCTAAGCATCAAGCTCAGTGTGCCGTTTGTTCAACACAGCCTTGATCAGATTCCAGTGGCGCTCAATTATAACTGATCTTCGAACCGATCCTCGACTTTATTGCGCGACATCAAGCGTCTTATCAGATGTGACTAATGCATAGTAATCGCGATGGAGCGTTCAATCACTGGATGTCAAGGTCAAGCTTATCCCAGACACAGGCTTGAAAGAAAACAAACCAATCTGAGCTTTTCTTCAATTAGACTGATAAGCAGTTGCTACGACTTGACAAGATCACAGCTTTCAAGGTTGAGACAAGAGAATGGATCGAGGGTTTCGCCCATCCGTCCGAGCGCGCGTCCATCAAGCCCGACACGAAGACCTGGGGAAGTCTTGGAAACGGCATGTTCGGCCATTGATGGTGATATTCCGAAATATCCCCAGTATCTCTAACGTCCTTGTGATACAAAGTCGGGTTATGGACCGCTTGAGCTAATGCAGACTCACGTCAGAGCAAGCGGAGTACATCTTCAAAGCTATTCCAAGATTGTGGCATAGCTTCTCATGCAGGGAGCTCAAATGGAGACCACGTATAAGCAGCCAGTTATCGTCACATTTCTGCGCACTTTTTCTTTTTGATCACATCATGTCCAGCTGATCAGCAAGTTCGGTAATTTATCCGGCGCCGTTTGCCTGATTATCCCCAGTCGCCGATCTTTCAACCAAGTCGTGGGCGAGGCTGCGACAGGGGATGTGACTCAGCCGCCAGGACGAGGACAGCTTGCTGCCGAAGCAGTCACTGGCAGCACTCCTATGGTGGGCCTGCTGCACTTCTTGTCACCTTCTGCCTGGTGACTGTTATGATGATATGTGGATAGAAGATCGCAGCTTGACCAATTGACGATCCGCTGAACAGGCACAAGTGAATCAGTCCAAGCATTGGGTTAAATGGCCCAGAAGAAACCAGATGTTTGTGTAATCCTGTCTCTCCTTGAACTCCATCGAGGCAGAAAGGATGTTGATGCATGGGCTCATCCGAAGCAAGGCTCCAGGACTTGGTTCTCCATGTACGAACCATACTTTCCACCTTTTCCCATCGAGTCCGAAAATAAAGAAAAAAAGACTCTTATTCAGCAGTAAGCACGTAACGTTAACTAATGGCATGCGAGGTACCTAGGTACAAGCTCACAAGCTCCAGCCTCAGCCCAACGTCCAAACAGCGTGCACCAAACGGTAGCGAGTTCGGGGGCTCGTGCAGCTCTAGACCAGATGTTGAATTGCAAGTCCCGAAATAGAGCAATAATGCGCCATTTTAAGCCCTCGTTCTAGCGATTCATTATTATTATTATTACGTCCGTCAGCTTGCAAAAGTCTGGGAATGAGGGGCACCAAGGAGGCGCATCAACCATCGTTAGCGTCTCAATCTCTCCAATCCTTCTCCCCGGCAGAGTTTTAGACCATCTTCCATCCAGCAGGAAATCAGTCTGCTTGTCATACAATTGGTTTGACAGGCTGCTTTCCTTGTCGGGGCTTTATCTTGCGCGGGAAGACAAGGACCACCCCACCTTTCAGCTGGTGGTAGACGTACTGGAGTGCTGCACCTCCTTCCACTGTGTCGCAATCAATCCAGAGAGTTGCCTCGTAACAGTAGGCGCGTTGTGCGTGTAGAGAATTTCATCTCTCTTTCCCGCTTGGGATTCAGACAAAGACAACTGAAGAGTTTGACACAGGGTTCTTGTCTCTGATCATCCTTTCCTACATCGATTGAAGGTTTGTGAGCAAACCTGGTAGTAATTACTTCCAAATTGTAAGTTCAGTGATAAGCAGATCAGTTGTGCATTATTCACTCTTTTTGCCCTGTGTCTCACATCACACTCCATCAGGTGCGACCACAATTCCAGTCCATCGACCTTAGCCTTACTGACTAAGGCGTGTGATGGTTCTTGTCTTCTACTCTCTCACCTTCAAGCTCTCTGTTTTCCGTTGTCACCACCTTTTTCTCTTTCCTTCAACCATCTTCAAGCACCCCCTCTCACCCGCGCTAATCTTACTCCTCAGTCTCCTTACAACTGCTAGCGGGACGTCGAAATGTCTAAGCTGTTTATCGGGTTCGTCTCATCATGACTATTACTGTAGAAGCGATTCCGCTCTTATGCGCTGACACTGTCCAAAACATAGCGGCCTGGCATGGCACACCACTGACGCGACCCTGCGCGAGGGCTTTGAGAAGTTCGGTGAAATCCAGGAAGCTGTCAGTATTTCTGAAATTCAATCCTTAGCGCTTTCCTTCATTTACAGCGTTTTTCTCATCCGATCTTCTGTTCTTCTACAGATCGTCGTCAAGGACCGTGATACCAATCGCAGCCGCGGCTTTGGCTTCATCCGCTTCGCTAATGATGGCGAGGCAGAGGCCGCGATGAACGCCATGAACCAACGGGAGTAAGTCACAATCTCATAGTCTCGGTTTTCTTTTGAATCCAACTGCCCAGGGCCAAGGGCCTGCTGACACAGAATCAGGTTCGATGGCCGTATCATCAGAGTCGACAAGGCTTCCGACCGCGCCAATCCGCGCAACGATGGAGGCTTCCATGGCCGTGGCGGATACAACCGGCAGGAAGGAGGCGGTGGTTATCGTGGAGGCTACGGTATGTACCTGTCTTCTAGGCCTGTATTATTATCTTTGTGTGCAACGTGGCTGACGTGTGATTTCAGGCGGGTACGGCGGTGGTGGTATGCTCCTTCAAAATATCTCAGACCGTGACTTCCACACAGTTGTCTAGGGCTTAGATACCCGATCTGTGAAGTGAGTGATTTGTTAACATGATACAGGATGGCGTAACAACTCGCAGCCTTCGAACGGCCAGGCAGCTGCTTGATCTTCCACGTCAACAAAGCCACCGGATGTTCTCTCACGGTTACACTGTGGCGTCGGGTACGAAGGTGGTCGAGTCTTTTTACCATGGTTTGCGCAAAAAGGCGATACGATGGGACATTGATTGAGGAAAGGAATCACGGCCGCACAAGTAATGAGGAATGATGCAGGACATTTTCATCCTATCAGACATGGAACATGACGATAGTACTTACTACTTTGATTTCCCTTGTGACAGATGATGAGGTCTAAGAAATAATATCCTGGCTTTCTTCACGAGCTTCCTTCCTTTTCTCTCTTACTTTTCATCACGTTTCTTTCGTCTATTGTGTGTCTTAATTCTGTTATGCTCCATGAGTACCCTCGTCAGCTTCGTCCTGCTAAAATTTGCTTCCATGCACTAATACGCTCCCGACGATTCTGCATCGTTCTTCCTTTCAAGAGATACATGCAAATTCAATTCTCATGCGACTTCTGTAGTTTCACCGAGTATTTCGGGGTCTCGACATGTGGTCTTGAGACTTCGATAGCTTGGTCGCTTGCGGCCGCGTTCCCTGTTCTGCTCGAGCGATACCTATGGACCAGAGCGTAGACCTTGTCGTCCAAGCGCTTAACCTCCATTTTCATGTATAGAAATGTAAAGCTCTTCAGGGACGATTGCATGGTCTGGCAGAGTTTTGCATGAAACGAAATTGAACATGCGGCTCTTCTATCTATATACTGCAGTCTATCCACGGATTCTATCGATCGAACCAAACCAAACGTCTATATACCCCTCTTCCCTTGGACTTTCACTTCCGTGTTTCGAATTCACTCAGTTTTGGGAGGATTCTCATGCGCCTCCGCCGGCGACTGATCAAGATACTTCCTCACTTCCCTCTCCGCCTCCTCCTCTTCAACCATTGCTCTCTCCTTCTCAATAGCCTCCACTCTTCTCACCAAATCCGTCACATGCATGTCGGCACTGCCCAATCCTAGCCCCTCCAGCGCCTTCTCCAGGAGATAGAGATACTCCGTATTCTTGCCGCTCTGTCCGCGACTGACGCTAATAACTTGGGCGATATCCTGCGGATCACGCCGAGCTGGATCCCGCAGAAATTGCGGGTTCGACGGCTGACCGATGTAGACCATGCAGATGATCGGCAACGAAGCCGTCGTGGAAGATGTAAGCGATCCATCTTCTGGCGTTTGCGACGCCGTAGATGCTGATACGGCAGAAATAGGGTGAAAACGCGTGTAGTGGACGCTGTAGCCGTCGATTTCCCGCTCGTCCAGATAGTCGTGGACTTCTTCGGCATGGGAGGCGGGGATGTGGTATGCCGCGCCCCAGACTGTTCCTGTGGATGATGACGATTCGAGGTTTGCTTGCTGTTTCAAAATTGTGGAATGGTCAGACAGTCTTAGATCAGCAGTTCCGTCAAGTTTCAGCCAGCATTTGCATGACTACCACGATGGTTGCACAGTGAATTGCGTTGTTGGGTGTTTCTGGTGGAAGAATGGCATACGTACCGGGTCATCTAATGTTTCCCAGAAATTCTTCTCGATCACTGTTACCACACGGCCCGGGGATTCTGGGGTCCCGCGATGGTCTCCACTGTAACAAGGAGAATGGTCAGCATTTGCTGGTGAAACAAAAACTATCCGAGGGCTGAAAAGTGATATCTCCATCTCGCAAGTCTCATGCAAAGTGGAGATAGGAATTGACATGCATAATCGTAAGGATGAAACACAGAGATGAATGGAGCGTTTCTCACCTAGCCTGCATTCAGAAATAGCAGAAATCAAGTGTTTGTATCAGCCACACCATCTTCGAACACATGTAGATGTCTGGTCGAGGATGGGCCTTTGGATCTCCCGCGCCAGTAGAATAAAAGGTGATAAATAACGAACCTGCCAAAACCTTCGCACATATCCTTTGATATAACCAGGAACTCGTTGATCTATATGTCGCAAACTCAGCTGGAGTCTTATAATTGCCGCGAACAGTTTCACATGAACATACCATAATGCGGTGGGGGTTTCCAGATGAGGCTCCTTCATGATATCAGCACGACTCCTCGCCCACGCAATCATTTGAAACTATCTATCATCCAAAGTATTGGGATCTCTAACGGAGAACAGCCGGAGAGCACCCATGAGACTATAAAGGACACGACTTACCCATAACCGAATACCCAGAGATCTCCGTCAGGAAAATGAGTTCGCCATGTTCGGCCGGTGGGAGTATCTTCCCGGCCAGAGGCCATTTCCAACAGAATGAACGGATCAAATCGAACCAGTAGACGAGAGAACTCAAATATCCAAGATTGCTTGGCTCTCTGTATCACGGCCTTTTTGAAAGATCGATCCAGTGACACTTTTTGCGGCCCCTGATGACGGAGTGAGCCGAGGGAAAGAAGACGCAGGACGATTCAACTACAGGCGCAGTAGTACGCACAAATAGTGACAGTTAAAGAATGGCTGATTTGAATAGATTGGATTTCAACCGCAGCCTGCTGAGTTGGATTTTTTATATAGTAAGGTAGGTAGGTATTTGTCAGAATGAGTTGCAACAAATTTCGAGTCGGTTATTGGCCAACAAAGATGCTTTGTTTGCCGTAGTATGGAACGCCATTGGCGCTAAACCGAAAAAAAGAAAAATTCTTTCCTTTAGTTTTGCCATCACAATTAAGTTATACTCCACCACAGTCCATTAGTATATAAACAAGGATAAGATTTCTATTAAATTGCCAATACAGTAATGCTCTGCATATTGAAATATAGAGGCACTTCAACTGACTAATCTGCTACTACGCCGCAGCAGGTCACACACAAGGCACACCTATCTTGTGTAACTGCATGTAGCTGTCCTGCTACTCTAATCTCCTCAAGATAGTACTACTCAATAGGATTCATCATTCGCCCACTATACCTGGAGAGTCAAAGTATACTCGGATTGCTCTAACCAGTCAGATCTAGTAGAAATACAGCAAGAGCTAACGATTTGCAAATGAGACCGAATAATCCATAAAGTCCATAGCACTGAACGTACCAAGATACTATGCCACTACTGCGTAGACCGATCTTGCCAATCTGCATCTATATAAGCCACGCGCTGGAGCCCGATGTGGAGTTTAGAGCCCCAGTATCTTCTTCGTAGGCTCTGGTAAGATGCGCCTGGTGGCGGCGGTGTTGGAGGTACTGATCCATTCAGGTTCCTTGATTACCATACTAGTATCTATATACTTCAACTACAAACGAGATTCTGTTTGCAGTAGCAAGCCCTGATTTATGTCCAGCCCGAGAGGGTAATGGAATGCTAACCATTCTTACTTGATCCCTGAACTGGGTCATAATCAACGAGATTGAGGACTTCTGGGCCAAAGTCATTCTATCAATTGATGAGTTTAATCCCCAAAACATTGCAAAGCATCTATTTATTATAATCAGGTTATTCATGAATGACCTGGAAAAGCAACTGGCAAAAATATCTCAGATTCATTTGTTCCCGCCTCAGGAAACTTGATGGTTACAGCCAGCAATAGTTGGAATCAAGCCTCTGGATATGTGTTGAACGCTGACAGCTGCGTACGCAATGGTCTGTCGACTTCATTACTGGTAATAAATTGTATTATTATCTATGGTCATGATGGAATTTATTATCATTCCGGAGATTGACAACTTCAAAATATGCAAATATGGTGCCTTTCTTTGCCAGTTATGGAGCTTCTCCAGTCCATGTGGAAAGGCAGGTGGTCAAGAAGTTGGATATCTATGTACTGTACTTCAGACTTGACGTGATTCTGAAAAAAATATCTATGTGGTCGTTCACTTTCAATCGTCCCAATCTTCTTTACATGGTAAAGCTCTCAAACTATCAGCAGAATCGAACTTCAGGCGGGTCGGGTATCCCAAAGAAAGAAAAGCAACAGTCTAACAGATGTACCTAGATAGTGGGACATAATCTGCTGCCGTGAGATTCATTAAAATATGGCAAGATTATTCTATGTACTATCCAATATTGAAGTGTCTAGACAGAGGTAACTTGACATAAAGAACTTATATATGTTGGTTCAAGACTTTAAGATGGCTGTTGTTGATGAACATGAACATGTCAGTGGAATTGACAGCGTCTATCTATTGAACATGTCCACCTCCTCAGATGATAGCACACTAATAAAGGTAATACCTTAACTGTGCAGGCATTCTATCATACAAACCTACATGCGCCGATGATGAGTGCCAATGGTATAGTACTCTAGTTGCAAATGGAACCCTGGCTAATGCAACAAGTGTAAACCCAACCTTCACTGCAGGTGGAAGTCTGGCTATGACAAGGTCTGCAGGTATATATAAACTGGGATGTGGACTTGTCAGAGATTGCCTTACCATCATACCTCTGAGATGGTGAGACTCTTATTATTGAACGACTCTTACCACTGCCGTTTGTTTTTCATTTTGATTTGACCAATTAGGACGCCTGTTTTTTCGTCTATTTCGCCTCGTTATTTTTGCACTCTACAGCACTTAGCATTGCCCCGATTCAACACGGTCTTCTCCAGACTGTATATGTGTCCTCTTTTAGAGAATATTACCACATGAGGCAAATGTTCAATGAGCCTCAACATGGCCAGAACGATTATAAATAGCCCCTTCTTTGTTGATGGTTGCTGAAAGAATCAGACGTTCTTTCTTCTTCGATCCACAGTACGCTGTAGTACCCGTAGAATAGTACTATGTATGTAGCTTTGCCTATTTTCCACAATTACTACACCAGATCTATGAATAACACAGCTAATGCAGCTATTATCTTTTTTTCTCTACTCTTATCACTATCTCTACGGCCAGACTTGACTTCTCTGTTTCTTCAACTTCTTCTCTCTATGCATGGAAACCTAGAGGTTTCGGGATGACGGAAGACATTGTTCTCTGAAGATGAAATTCTTCACAGGGGCATCGACCCCGGATAAAAACAACTCGCAACATGCCACCTAAAAGCCGGGTTGGAAGTGTCCGATCTCCAAGGCCTGTCCTTGAATAATTTCCCCAACCTGGCATCAAACAGGGGTTGCGCGGGACATCCAAATTGGGTGTTTGCTGATCTGTATGTATCATTGGCTACTTCCCCGTCCTGGAACCTGCAGATGAGTCTGAGATGGGGATATTATGCTTAATAAAGTATGGGGTTAGCCTGTTTTACCAGGCTAAAGTATCAAACTAGGATTGAAGGCACCATCTTGCGAAACCACTTCGGGCTTTCGGCCCGGAGGAGGCTTCCACACCTTAAAACATTAAGTTAGCATATGGAGACTTCTCCTACTGAAGGTGCCGGCCCAGTACTGTATATGTACTCCGTATTCTTTTGCTGATATGAATCACGGCTTAGGCTGCTACAGGATGGGATGTAGTTGGTTCCTGATCATACCCCCAGAGGCAAGCTTAGACGAATGGAGCGGACTTACCCTTGGCTTTCCTTTTGATGGCACAACTATTGACTTATGTTGCATCTTGCTGGACTTTAGATCATTGGTTACAGGGCAGTATTAGACTTTTTCTATGCTCCTCGTCAAATGTTTTCTGTCGACTTGAAGGAGCAAGTATTCTATTTGCGGTTGTCTCCGTCATATTGTCATATAACCAGATATTGTGGCAAGTTTATATACATGAGCTGCTCATCGTCTATTAGATGATGTGGGAACAATAAAATCGCAGGCTGGCAGCACTCATTAACTACGGAGCAAAGCAGACCAAGTTCATCCACAGAAAGGTGGGGTTTTGGCCCTGGTTCTCCGTTCTGCAATGCCAATAAACACTTCCTATTTTGGCACGGAAGTAGAAGTGGAAGTGGAAGGGATGGTAAATATCCTCATAGAAGGATTTGCCTAAAGTCATTCATTTACTTTTTCTGTTGTATATACTCTGTACATCTAGTATATAATAGTAGCTATTTCCTCCCTTTGCACAGATTAACATTTGTCCAAGTCTTTTACTCCTGGCCCTGAAGCTTAGCTCCAAGTGGTCTATATAACACCATGTTCCTTCAAACCACATTCTTAACTGCTCTTTTGGCGCTGAGAGTGTCAGCTCAAGGCACCCAGAGTGCCTGGGGACAATGTAAGAGTCTCTTTACTCTCAGCACAGGATATGGATACTAAGGAAGCCTACTTCGCCAGGTGGTGGTAGTTCTTATACAGGCCCAACAGCCTGCGTAGCAGGTTACACCTGTACCAGCTTGAAGTACGTATGCAAGAGAGGAATATTTGAGGATTTCTCATTAATCTTGGAACTCAGTCCTTGGTACTATCAATGTACTCCTGGCACCGCCACCACCACTACAACAAGCACGACCTCAACTCGCACTTCTCCGGCAACAACTACCGCAACAAGCACAAGCTCTACAACTTCCATTTCGAGCTCAACTTCCACGAATACCATAACTGTCACCACGACCGCCAGCGGCAGTGGCCCTGGGCCAACGCTTGAATCTGGCTGGTACTGGATCCGCGCAGTCGAATCACCTAACTATCACAGCTACCTGCAGACGAAGCCAACAGGCACACCAGGAATTGCATATCTGGACTCCTACACAAATGCCGGCCAGTTTAACATTGTCAACGGCCAGCTCGTGTACAACACTGGCGCATCCCCGCTGTACATGAACGTCGAAGACCCTGCCAACAAGACGCAGAGGACACTGCAAACGTGGTTCAACGAGACTGAGAACACTTACGGTACATTTGCTTGGCAGGGCGATGCTTTGACCTGGAGCGTCGCGGACATCAACCGACCGAATACGGCCGCCTGGTATGTATGCGAGGACCAGGAGCTGTACATCAATACCGGGGCATATGACTACGATACACCCGCTGGGTGCTATGATGAGACGGTGCGTATCCTTTTGCTTGTTTGAAGAGACTAGGGGAGAGTTGCATATAGCATGCAGTAGAGACGTTGTGTGGAAAATAGTGGGAATGAATATCGCTGACATGACGTGACATGACAGATTCACCAGTATGGCGGTTCAACTGCTTCGGTTTAGCTAGACCTGGAGGCACGATATTGGTCTAGCTATGTTTATATGAGGCTTCTCTCCATATCAAAGTGGGACCATGGGGTAGAACGACCTAGTTTCGCTGAAGGGTTGCCACATTTAAAACATTTATTTCAATTATTTTTGCTGCAGTCAGAGGTGGTGTTAGTCTAGTCTGTCTGAATGACTTTTGACGTACTACCATATCCCAGGAAAGTGAAAGGATACATCACTACATTACTCCGTAATGGTGGCATAATTCCATAAGCCCTGCACTATAAATTTCATCAAGCTCTACTTGATCCTTGAAGAATCACTGTCCAATGTTCTGGAAGCGCTCGGTGTATCTGTCAGAGGAGTAATATCAGGCTTCATGATCAAGGGGTATGATTGACCTCACGAAGGATATTCTGGAGAATCTTAGCAGCTATCTGGAAGATTGACCTTGTTTCCATATGTCGTCGAGCGCGGAAAGATCGTCCGCCGACGTGTATTGGGACTTCATATCTATCTCAGCAGGTCGGTGGGATTATTGGTCCGGCTTCGAGCTCAGCGTTGGTCCAAAAGCTATTTGGAGATAGCCTCTCACGGAAATTATATGGTGTTACGAGTAAACCAGAGGAGATGTATGTTGAATTCACAGGGATGCATCCCAGCCGTCATGCATTTAGTGTCCTCACTCCACCGGGGGTCAAGTTTTGATATGATAATTCAGCTCTGCAATGATCTATCCTTCCGATTCATCAAGCTCCAGCTGATCACAATGAAGATCATTGACCCTGCCAAAAGTCCGATCGAACTCCCGTAACTCACATGGTAAGAGGGCCCGAACTTAGATTGGTATACTTGCGGGCCTACAATGCCCATCAACTGAGCGCAGGCCTAGATTTCCATTAGAAATCTTTTTTCATGGACCGAGAGGTCCAGATATTGGGGAAGACGGTGACGCACATTGGTTATACCTATAGCAAGAGCAGCTGCTGTGGTTCCTTTGGCAGCTCGGATTCGCTCTTCAATAAAAACGTCAGTTGAGATTCTTTTTCATTCTGATCCAATGAAAAGCTTTATAAAGAAGCTTGTTAGCTCTCACTCACCTGGCCAGATAACTGGATAAACACAAGAACCAGCAGCAGTAGCGATTGTTACAAAGATGTATTTGACCACGGGCTTGTTCACTGTTATGAGAATAATATAGCTAACTATTGAAATAATTTCCACTAAATTCATCGTCAATTTCAAAGTTCTCTCAGCATATGATGATATAAACTCTGGGAAGAACTTGTCTTGTACTTACATGTAATGGCCGCGATCCAACAACTGACCTTTCCACGGCGTATAAGGTAACCCAGAGCCACAAGGACAACAAACGCACAGCTCGATGGTGGCTATTATTACCATATCAATATGTAATCGAGTCATGAACGATCAATTTTAGGAACACCTACCATCGACATCAGCTGCGATATAGCGGTATCGGTCATCCCTAACTCGTATATGACGGTAGGAAGCACAAAGGAGATACCCCAACCTCCGATACCGTGCGTGATCCAGAGAAGACCAAATGAGATTAAGGTCGGGTCGCGGAGGAGAGTCTTGACTTCATGTAGATTGAATGTTTTGGCTTTCATGGTGGGTGCTCCTTTGGGAAGGCTGTCGAGTACAGTCTGCTTTTCTGTTTCAGAGAGAAACTTTGATGTTTCAGGGTCTATGGATGGTCAGAAAATCATACAATTGAATGGCCTATGCGCAGAGAAAATGCTTGGGAGTGGTTTCACATACAGTTCGGTAGGAAAAAGTACGTGAAAATCCCACAAAGAATAGCGGGGATTCCTTCGAGGATGAACACCTGCACGCAGGATGTTAGATGAGAACTTCACTTTATTTCAACAACTCATGTCGTACCCAGCGCCATCCGGAAAGACCCCCAGCTCGATTCATAAATGAGATTGCATATGCTGTCTCGAAGAGTTCCATGAGTAATCCTCCTGGTATCGCTTGATTCGAGATAATTACTAGTACCTAATAAACCGCTGATAGTCCCTGAGAACACACCGGATGCGTAGAAGAAAGCCTGCAATGCATCAGTAGAAGGCCTTTTTCTAGGAATGGTAGAGAACGCACCAGCCGCAATGGCATCCTGTCTGTGGGATACCAGAAGCTCAAATGGTATCTTCTTTGGAGTTAACAGAGCCATAGAGCAGTTAAGATACGAGATCAACACCTACAATACCCCCGGATAAAAGCCCGCTTCAGCCAGTCCCAGAAGGAACCGAGTTGTCAAGATACCGGCATAATTCTGCGAAGCTCCCTGACACATTGAGATGATTCCCTGGATGGGTCAGCAACCAGCTATAAATTGGGGGCGACCAGCTTCCCAAATGTGGTTGCAAATGACGAACCCAGGTAACCATGATTCGAGACATCCAGACAGAAGGCGACCATCTCTTCAGAAGGACGGTGGACACAGGCTCAAAGAACATGTAGGGATAGCTAGATGATCTGATCAGTTTCGGTCGCTGTAACAGTGACAAATGCCGTTGGTTCAAAAGAGGTGACAGACTAGAAAATGCTCAACGCCCATGCCCATTGACTACTCGTTAAATTTCCCAGTTCCTTCTTGATCCCATTCCCCTGCTCAATGTTGATGATAGCCGTGTTCGAAATGTTGGTCACATCCACTCGCATGATGAGATAGACGAAAGAATACCAGAGGAGAATCCGTAGATCGACCTTGCGGTGAACCTTTCTGAGTTCTGCATCTGAATGGGAAGATGAATCCGTTGATGTTGATTCTGCGGTGGCCTCCATTTCGGATGCTGAAAGACCTGGCTTTTGCAGCTTATCATTCTCAACGCTAGAAAGAAGGCTCGTCATTTTGGCAATTGATTTGGCAGTTTTACCAACTGATGTCTCACAGATAGGTAGATTGTGAACAATATCTAGATTCAGTATATAGGAGAAGTTGGGGGAGAGTATAGAGAGCATGGAATACACCTCCTACATGATAGGTCTCTAGTCTATTATGATCATGTACTGCAAGAAAAAGCAACCCCGCTATTGTCAATATAGTGGATCAAGCAGACAATACTAACTAACTTCAGAAACCATTAGATAGGTATGAACTTCCCTAGGCCCTCTGTTGGTCTGAAGATCTGTGGTTGCTAAGCGATTGCGACAGTCTCGGGCCTTGTGGCGTGAGTGAGAACTGGAGCTGCTGGTGTCATAGCAGCCCAGACTGATACGGTGCTATATCGAGAATTACCCATATGGTACGGGCAAAAACATACTGTACTGATCACTTGGATTTACCGTGCTAAGATGAAGGACTATAGGACACGTCTCGAAACTTAGCCGTGTTCCGACATTACATTCTTCCTTGGCTTAAGAGCTCTCAGCTATAATGGCAGTATGAGGAATTGGTTGCATGTATAATATGCCTAAGAGGTGTTGTATTTGGGATATAGGCTCATCTGGCAGCTCTCAATCGCTGGGCTGTCGATACGACATGTTACGTACTCTGCTTCATCAATACTATCTCAAGGACCAGCTTGCAATCCATCTTACTCATGGAAAATCCTGGCCTTAACCCCTCCCAAAGAAATATTCTCCGTCTTATCAGCCGGAGGCTTATCCCAGTTCTTCCTTACTCTCGCCCTGACCCACTCTCCTGCTGTGATGCTAATATCATCCTCTCCAGCATCCTTGAGCCCCAATCGACGAAGAAGAGGACTATCGACTGTCTTCAAATCAAGCCCATCACCCGGTCGCACGAAATACAATACTCCCAAACGATCGATATGTGCCTGATCCGGCGGCGGTGCTACGACTCTGTGCACGCTGCTCTTGAGGAACCCATTCGTCCAGAATTGCAGCGCATCGGCAATATTCACCGTGATACTACCCGGGTACGGCTTGACGTACTTCCAAGTTCCCTGCGGCGTCTTCACCTGCAACGCTGCGACGGGCTGTCGGAAGAGAAGGGTAAGGCTTCCAAAGTCAGTGTGACCTCGCGAGTAGAGGTTCTGGTACTTTTCGTTCTCCTCAGCGCTGCGTGCTCTGTACATCATGTAGCGGAGGTGACAGTCACTGCTACCTTCGTAGCGGTGACCATCAATAAGGTAGTCTTCTGGCAGCTCGAGGATAATGGCGATGAGCCGGAGCAGCTTGTACACGATGTTCTCGTGGATGAAGCGGTGGAACTTCTCGATCTCAGCATAATGGCGTTTGATCACGTCTGGATGCGACCGTTGGTACTGAGGGATGAACTTGAAGACATTGTACATCTCTACGTTGTCACGAAGACCAGGGAGGATCTCAATAGCACCCAGTGGTCGGTATCCGTTGTAGTTCCCAGCCTCGAGGTCAGCGCGGTGCTTGAGTTTCTCTTCCTCAGGGAGCTCGAGGAGTTCTTTTCCAATGGCGAACTGGCGGTCTATTTCTTCTTGTGAAAGGCCGAAATTGACAATGTAGAAGAATCCTAGATTCCATTTGGTCAGCATATGTACACTGCTTATATGGGGGATGTCGTGTCAGTTGACGTTACCAATTTGATGCACTGCATCTTTCAACTGCTCTGCGAGCTTCTCTTTCCCACCCGGCACATCGAATTGAGACAGATCAAGGGTGACGAGATCTGCCCAATCGACTACACTAAAGTTAGCATTGAACGCTGCCTACACCATTCGTTCTGAGTGAAATGCTCACGCTTATGCTTCGTCTCAGGCACATGAACATATTTCTTCAAGGAAGAGGAACCCGCCCCAGCAGGCAAACCAGGCTGCGTAGCTACCTGCGCCATACTTGATATCAGAAGCAATACTGTGTTTTAACTAGCGTGACAGTTGGATGGTGGAAGAGCAGTCAAGTCCAATTCACCGGCTTGCTTCAAAAAGGAGAAGATGTGGCCATCCAAATAGGCCACGACATCCTTTGCTTATAAGTTATACCAGAATGACCATAACGACTTCTCCTCATTTACAGCCCCTCATTATGTTCTTGGAATAATTTCTGATTCCATGATTTGATAGGGTGGTTTGATGAACAAAAGAAGATTATAGGCCCTCAATGTTGGGGCCATGGGTGATGAAAGAATTCCTTGCGATGGCGTGAGAAAGCGGGTTACAGATGGCATGTCGAGGCCCTGCTCTACGGAGTGAGAACGATGATTGATTGATTGACGAGGAAGCTAAGATGACCTGCACAGAAAGGAGCTGACTAACGGACTCCATCACGTGACATGGCAGGCGTTAAGAAGCTGATAGATGCGGGATACCTTATATTTCGGGCACCCATAGGTGTTAATCTGAGGCAATGCAGCATAACTTCTGAGGGAGCTGGCTAATGTGTTGAGCAATTATGATCGAGATCAATCGTATTGTTTGAAGCTTCCGCTGTCAACTTTCTCAGCCAACGATATATCTATGCAAGGAGATACCCAAGATACAGCGTGAATACCCTCTCCACGTTTCTAGCCAAATAAGTACTATCTATTTCAGGCTTGGCACAGTAATACCCTGCGCGCGAGCTGCTTTTTTTCCCATGAAGTCTTCCTTGGGATTATTCATCTTATTCCAATAATAGTGACTGCTCATTCGGAATATCCTGATCATCATGTCTAGCCTTGTCCGTCTCCTTCGGGCGCAATATATCCCTCCGACCGACCCTAAAGGGGTCTCGTTTGCGGGGAAAACGGTCGTCTTGACAGGTGCAACTTCAGGTCTAGGCTTTGAAGCTGCCATCAAGTTTCTCAATCTAGGAGTCGATTCGCTGATCATCGGCAGCCGCAGCCTGGAACGAGGCAAAGCAACCAAAGAAGAACTCGAAAAGCGCACAAACCGACCAGGTGTGGTTCAAGTATGGGAGCTTGAAATGAACAGCTTCGCGAGCGTGAAACACTTCGCAAACCGCATAGAGAAGGAGGTCGACCGGCTTGATATCGCGCTGCTTAATGCAGGTCTCTGCAACAGAGAGTATGCTCGTTCTCCGGAAGGATGGGAAGAGACTCTCCAGGTGAACGCGCTCTCGACATCATTGTTAGCACTGCTTCTACTTCCGAAACTCAGAAGTAGCTCTTCCGAATCAGGCCCCGCCCATCTTTCGATCGTGTCCAGTCAACAGTTTACCCGCGTCAAAGCGGAGAGCCTGAGGATGGACGGTCCTCTGCTGGAGCACTTGAATGATCCAAAGAACTTCAATGGGCTGAAACAATATGGAATTTCAAAGCTCCTGGTCGAGTACGTGGTCAAGAATATCGCAGAGTTGACGCGAAATGAAGATGGGACTCTTCAGATCGTTGTCAACTCGGTGAGTCCGGGTTTCTGCGTGTCGAGTCTTGGGCGCCAGTTCAACAGGTTCTATGAGCGGTGGCTGGTATGGCTCGTCTACAAGATGTTTGCTCGAACTACAGAGCAAGGAAGCAGATCTCTCGTTAGTGCGACTCTTCAGGGAGCAGAATCGCATGGGAAATGTTGGAGAAGCGATGGATATCTGGAGTAAGTCATCCCTTGGATTTCTGAGGGACGTAAGTCGCAAGTAGACTGATGGCATCTCTAGCGAGTCAGCTGCACTCACTGTTGGGGAGGAAGGAAAGCAATTTCAAGCTAAAGCCTGGAAGGAGATTGTCGAGGCACTGAAACTCCAGGCAGTCGAAGTTGGGGATATCATTCGAAAATAGCCTTGGGCACATGGAAATTGAACTGGGACCTAAGATTAGCCCGCAGAGCTCTTTGTAGACAAGCCCTTGGCCGAGTGTCTATGGAGGCTATCTGGCTACATAACGAAACGACATAGCGTCCTTCTTTGGATATGCAGTACTCCGTATTTCGTCAGTGCCCAAGTTGCACTGTACCTACAGATGACTCGTCTTCTAGAGTGCCTGGCTGCCCTGCTACTCGGCATTTCAACGTGAGAACCTTAAGCATCGCCGAATTGACATTCTTCGTGCTTCTAGTTTTCATGCACAAGCAAAGTTGAGGCACTGAAGCATTTGCGGCTTTGCTTGCGCTAAAACAGTGCCCCACGCCCCACAGCTCAGCTCCAAAAAGGAGCATCTGAACAACAACTACCATCAGGTTTCACGTCAACAATTGTCTGCAATTGCCCCCCTTGATCGAGAAGATTCCTCGTCGTTGAATCTCATACACGTTCTCCATTTCTCCTCACATCCATTCTTGCGAGCGCTGTCAGACATAACATCAGCAGTGAGGGCTTGCCCCTCCTGAATCAATCAATCCGATTAGACCCTCCGCAAAGTTACGTCAATCTTCGCTGCGATGGCCTACAACAAGTCCTACAACCCGGACGCGCTGCCAGCGTAAGTCGATTGATTACTATTGTTTGCTCTCTGAAGGCTAATCGAAATGATTTGACAGGCACGCAGAACCAGAACAAGTACGGTCCAGCCTTCTCTCAGCCTTAATCGAGTCTCCGAGTACTTTTCTGAGAATTGCGCAGCTGATCAGATGATATCCCAACAGGTTGCGCAAATGATCAGTGCAATGGAAGCTTCACAGAATAAACCTCTCCCTTCAAGGCCATCACCGCATTCAGCGCCCAGCGGTGGTCCACATCGCGTTCCGGTGCCCAACCACTATTCTCAAGCCCCTCGAACCTCCGATCCTCACCATCCTTACAACGGGAAACACTCCCCTGGGGGAAATGTAGCCCCAAATCAACACCGCCCACATCCACTACATCCATCCCCTCCACCTCAGAACTACGGCTTCGGCCCGCCTCCATTGCAGCCAGTCCGAAACCGTCCCCCGCCCTCCTCCCGGCCGCCTCAATCTCCTCAACCGCCCCCCCTATCAGTCCCCAACGATGATCCGCAACAACTCTTCCCTCTGTTCCGGGCAGCGAATGTTTCTCATTCCGGAGCGCTTACGGAGATGGAGCTGGGTTCTGCGCTCGTGAACGGCGACTACACCTCCTTTCACCCCAAGACCGTCAAGATGATGATCCGCATGTTTGACCGGAACGGCAGCGGGACGATCTCCTTTGACGAGTTCGTTTCGCTGTGGCGCTACCTCGCGGCGTGGAGGGAGCTTTTTGAACGGTTCGACGAAGACCGCAGTGGACGCATCAGTCTGCAGGAGTTTGAGAAGGCATTGGTTGCGTTCGGGTATCGTCTGAGCCAACCGTTTGTGTCGGTGTTATTCACGACCTTCGAAAGTAAAGGGCGGCAGATGAATGGAGGGGCCCCGGCGGAGCCCGGGATGAGCTTCGATCTGTTCGTGCAAGCCTGTATCAGTTTGAGACGGATGACGGAGGTGTTTAAGCGCTATGATGAAGATCGCGATGGGTATATTACTGTGAGCTTTGAGGAGTTCTTGACCGGTATGTTATTGACCTCACCCTGATTATATATCTTCGGATCGAGTGGGTTGACTCTGAGCTGACATGATTTGAATTTTTCTGCGGACAGAGATTCTGCAACTTCAGGATTAGATCGTCCTTTTTACGGCAATTGAGCATGGCATGGATTGTTTCTTTTCCCCCGTTTATTTTGCGTCTTACATATACCCCTGATAAATGCACAGTTCGCAAATTAGATTCCCAATCACAGTTAAGGCAGTTTCCCTTGCTATTGCATATGCGCTCTCGATCATTGCAGTAATCCGTCTATGTGACCTTTTGCATCACGACCAGGTCAATGATCGACTAGTGAACGCTGAAGAGCAGAATGAAAACAGCGACTGCCAATAGTAGACCGACGGATTACCACATTCGAGTTCATCGGATAACTTGCATTGAGTCCCTAGGCAATAAAATACGAGTGTAGAAGCTCCGCGCAGTCCAGCGTTTCTGGTAACTGGAGTGAGAACGGCCTGAAAATATGGATCGCAGAAAATGTGTACACCGTACCGGGGCATCTATATCAGATTCGTGTCGGAGAACGCTGGCTAAACCTGCGATATTGTATTTGGGCTTTGGGTCCGGGATACAAAATGGGAGAGACGCATATGTAGTGCCCAAATCGGGAAGGCATCGGAGTTTTTGAAACGTGATGCCGTGTCTCCCATCTCAGATCTGCAAGGAGCCTGAGCTGCGTAAGTTGACGATCGAGGAAGTCCCTGCAAGGTGATCTCATTCCCATGCGATGTCTGACTCCAACACTCCGCTGTCAAGTAACACAGCACACGTACAGCACACGTTTTTGAAAGGTGTTGGATTTTAAAAGAGACCGGGGGGTTTTGAAGTTATCTCCGAGCCTCGTGTTGTGACTCACTCGTGTCCACAATAGTCCGTGATGATCCTTCGATGCGGTCGACACTCTCCATTGTCCATCCAGATCTCACAGATCCCAGAGGGAGAATGACTCCAGCTTTGCTTGCGGGTCCACCCGTCCAGGCAACATGGTCTCGATAATTGAACCAACTGGTCGTGACTTTTCCCGATTGAGTACTCCGTATGGAGTATTTCTTTGGCCAACTTTTCCTCTTTTGCTTCTGATGTTTCAGAGCCTGAGGTTGCTCAGACCAAACTGTCTTTGACTCGGTGATTCCTCTGGGATAGTGGTTCGGATTTAACAACCACATACGGAGGACAACTTCGGGGGGGCTTCATCTTTCTTTCTGCGGGTCTCGCCGTCGGCAAGTCGGAGCTTCAAACTGCCGTTTGCGACTGTCCTCTTCATAAACTCTTGAAATCACTGTGCATCTCTGAGCTTTTTTTTTACCTTTCTCTTCTGCCTAACGAGGGAGCAGCCTTCTATCGATTTTCAGACACTATCCGACTTATGGGACATGTGTGTCTCGAGACTCCCCGTTTCAGTCTCCTTTTAGGATAGGTGATTGCTCTGAATGCGCAACATCACATCGTCAGGTTCCTCTACCATTAAGGAAATCGATCTCAGGATCCATTCACGATGACGGTCGCCAACGACAACACCAGTGGCGACACCACGGTCGACGCTGAACAGGAGTCCCAGCGCGCAACTCCTTCCGAAGATTTAGAAAAGCCTTCGAATGTGGCTTCTGCTCCAGAAGAGAATACGCCAGAGGAAGCCAACGGCGATGCGCTCGCAAAGAAGAACGGCGGCGCAGCCCTCGACCGCGTCCCTTCGCAGGCGCAGAAATTGGGCAAGAAGAAGATCATAGTGATTATGGGGGCGCTCTGCGTATGTTGCTGATCCGTTCAGCCTTGCGAAGAATTCTGTGCTAACCTTGATCGGTGGATATCCAGTTGGTCTTGTTCCTCGCAGCTCTAGACATGGTACGCTCTTCTCTCTCTCTCTCTTTTTTT
>JSYV01000658.1:0-24761 GCA_000787455.1 Evansstolkia leycettana | reverse complement strand
GGGGGGGGGCGATCCTAGTCGATACTGGCGGATCTGCGGCCGAAATCGCTCAAGTTTATCGGCATCGGAGGATGTTACTTGGCCCCATTATTATTACTCATTGATCCATTGCTCCACCAGGATAGACCCCAAATCCCAGATGTACACAGTAAATTATTGTTCTCTCATAGGGAATTAATTTCCTTTACATCGTCGCCTGTCCAAGACTTGTGCGCTCCTAGTCTCCATTGCATTGTCATCATGCTTCAAGTGGTGGGAGGGCCTGTCCCTCCAAACACCGACCATGTGAGTAGAAATATACCTGCTGGGTTTGCTCCGGGTTAGGAATTATCAATGGATACCTCGCGCCTCCTGCGCCAGCTTCTCGAATTGAGCGCACTTTGTACCACGCGATAAATTCGCTTGGCATGGCTTTGACAGGCGAGCCTGTGAATCTTCATATCGATTTCCTGGAGCAATCAATCTCAATATCATCGTTATCTATGCATGACGCAGGGCTCGAAGGAAACTTGCTAACACTTTTGTAAGGCAGTGAGTGTGTCACTTCCAACATGGAGAGCGAATGTTGCATACGAAGAAGGCGAGGACTGGGTCGTGAGTAAAATGCAGTGCGGATACCCACGCTTTTTTGTACATCCCAGCATCCGAAAATTCGCCCGCGAGCTCGTACGCCGTTATGGTGATCCAGACACTGAAGCAGCAACTCTCTTTCCGACTCCGAAAACAGCACGCGTGTGCTATGCGTTCTTTCAATCTAGAGTGCAACCTGAAGACCTGCATAAAGTACGGCTCGTGAATCTTATCCCTTCACCTCGCACTGCGGCGGAGTCTCCCGCGGTCACGTCGCAATTGTCCGCTGTGATATATCCGAAAGAGCACGCTTCGATCGCGAAGCAGGTTTGGCAGCATTCCGGCAATGGAATATCGAGTCGCCGGAGTGAATTTTGTCTCAGCGCCCTGGAAGATGGATTCCTTGTTGAGGAAACAAGATCTGGCACTGCAGATGCGGCGCCGAAGGGTTTCCGGAAAGGTCCAAAACGATACCAGGGTAAAGCATCACTGAATGGGTTAACGAAACCAGCGACAACGCATACTGAAGACTGGGATTCCTCTCCAGCAAGCAACAGAGCGCAGGAAGGACGGGAATACGGCCAATTCATTGAAGAGCGTTTTGGGCGGAACCTGAGCACTTCGTTAGCAGACCAGGCGAAGTTGGCTGTTCGCAGACGGATTGCGGGCGTCCTGACTGCGGATGTTGAATTGAGCGAAGCCCTTGAGGAGACAGCATCTGAGGGAAGAATGGTAGGCTTGACGGAGGACGACGTTTTCCTTTTTCCAACGGGCATGAGTTCGATCTTCAACACCCATCAGAATTTGATGACTGCTAGAGGACCTCTGAAAAGCATATGCTTTGGGTTTCCATACGTTGACTCATTGAAGATCCTTGAGAAATGGGGCCCAGGTTGCTTATTCTACGGTCACGGCGCCTCTGAAGATTTGGATGACTTGGAGTCCCGCCTAAAAAACGGCGAAAGATTTCTTGCGCTTTTCACCGAATTCCCGGGAAACCCTCTGCTCAAATCACCAGACCTCAAACGTATACGGTCGCTTGCAGATGAATATGATTTTGCTGTCGTCGTGGATGAGACAGTAGGCAACTTCGTCAACGTTAACGTCCTACCTTATGTGGATGTCGTAGTCAGCAGCTTGACGAAGATTTTCAGCGGTGACAGCAACGTTATGGGTGGAAGCGCTGTTCTCAACCCTGATCGACATTACTATCAGCTCTTAAAGGAAACTTTTACGCGCGAGTACGAAGACCTTCTCTGGGCAGAGGATGCTGTGTTCCTTGAGAGAAATAGCCGCGATTTCGTCTCCAGAGCCGAAAAAATTAATACGACCACCGAAGCTATTACAGCAATGCTGCGCGATTCGCCTCTTGGTCAGTCTTTGCCTGCACGGAACCTAGCTTTGACATTTCGCTAATAATATATTTAGTGAAAGAGGTTTACTATCCAAAATACAGCCCTACCAGGGAGTTCTATGACAGCTTTCGTAATCCCAAGGGAGGTTACGGAGGTCTCTTCTCAGTAACCTTCCACTCAACTGCCGAAGCAATTGCTTTCTTTGACAACCTAGAAGTTCTGAAAGGACCCAGCCTGGGAACCAATTTCACTTTGAGGTACATCATCTCGCAATCATGTTGTATTAGCCATTACTGATTGTGAGACTTAGCTGTCCTTATACCGTGCTGGCCCATTATGGAGAATTGGACTGGGTAAGCGACTCGAAAGGGACCCTCTTTGCGCGTTTCGGCCGTCAATTTCTGACATCTCTCTTCAGGCACGCTCTTTCGGAGTAGACTCCGACTTGGTGAGAATAAGTGTTGGTTTGGAAGACATATCAGATCTGAGATCTAGGATCCAGCAAGCTTTGGAGGCTGTGGAGAGAGTTGCTAAATCATAATAAGTAGAATCCGTTTCCAGAACCTTAACCATTCAAGTTCGCCGCGTGTTAAAACTAGGCGAGAGTGCTTTTGGCTCTAGACGAAAGGAACAATAGCATGTCATCACGATCTTGAATAAAATGACTCGCGCAATGATGCTCCTATCCGCGCAAAGTAATTTCTTCAGACTCGTATCCCTTGGTCATGACTTAACTATGGCGGATTGCCCGGGGCAACAGGTATATTGTAAAAGTCTCCATTTATATTGAGTACTTTCATTTGACGTCTGAATTCATGCGTCATTCGTGCTCAGCAAGTAGCCTCTTGACATAGATAATCTCTCAGAGCAACAAATGGTATCTGGAATGAAACAAAGCCACTGAACCCGTGAATGTAAAATCCAGCATAGGGCAAGTTGAGGGCTAAAATAAATCAAAGAAATAGAATAAGATAGGAAAGAGGAACACTGCAAACAAGACAAGGAGTAATGGAGGATGGGGGGGGAAACATTTCCAAATAATAAAGCAGCCTAGTTGCAGGGAAAGACGTGTACAACTAGGCAGGTCGCTCACTGGTTACATCGTCGTTCCCAATGGTGCCAGATGTTTGGCTTCTGATAGCGCTCAAATCTCCACTTCCAGTCCGTCGCAATGCCTGTCTCATTGTTTCTACATTCAACTCCCCGCTGAAGTTCGGAGAAAGAGGACTATGTGCTGTTGGCAGCGGACTTCCAGCGCCGCGTCCCGCACGGTTTGGGGAAGCCTCCGGTCCCTTGCATGATGTCGAAATGCTTGTTGGGGGTGAGGTTCCAAGGCCATGAGACGACGCCGGTGACCGTAAAGGTGACGGGGACCTATTCAGCGCTGACATGGCTGCTGGATGACTGGAGAAAGCGGTTGTGTGTAGAGCGTCGCGATTTGACAAAGGCTCAGCACTTTCGGCATGTTCAGCATTGACTACATCAGCAAAGGAGATGAAGCTCAATCGCCGAGGATCCGTCGTATCCACAGCCCCATAGGTCGACATCTCCTCTGGATCGCCAGAGTGCGCACCAGAATCCTCGTGCCACGAAGAGTACAATGGCTGCTCTTGTCCAACAGTTCCAGCCACAGCTGCTGCTGCAGGTTGATGAATGGTGTGAGTAATTATTTCGACCTCATCTGGGTCGAGTCGATCATCTGTAATCGCGGCGGATGACGCCTCTAGAACAGGAGGAATATGATTTTCGGTCCTGATATGTGATGGAATTGAAGGTGATGTCTGAGAAGGTAGAATGTCTTCTTGAACGCTTCGTTCAAATATCTGTGAGGAAGCAGGTGAATGTGTTCGAGGAGGTACATGAGCTATGCTTCCAGGTGATGAAGGGGGTTGATAGAAATGTCTCGATCGCCGAGGAGATAATGATGAATGATTGAAGCCTGGTGAACTAAGAGGCGAGTGTGAGCCAGTTTTGCCGGTAGAGGCAGCCTGATTGCTCGTTGCAGCCATTGTAGGTATCTGGTCAGACGGCTGCTTCTCCACATCGCCTTTCGTAATATTTGAGGCCCATTGCTGTCTCATACATGCGGCATCGACATCCCTGGAGCCATCTGTTTGTTGTATAGACAGGGTTTTTTGATTGAGGCGGGATCGGTTTAGAGTTGAATGATTCGACTTCGAGGCGTCCGGCAGCTCTCCGGATGAGCAGGGTCTGGCAGACGGACTATCAATGGCTCCAGATTGAGATGCGCGTCGTTCTGCCGACATTACGGTGGATTGGGGAGAAAACGAAATCGTAATGGCTTTTATTCGATCAATGTCCAATGTGGATGGCTCTCAATCTCGCACGACCTCGACGCCCATAGCACTCTTCACTCTCAGTCTGGATTTGAAGGTGATACGCAGGAAATGGGTAAAATAGCGGGGACGATCGAATTCGAAGAAATAGCTGAACTATGAAAGAGACCGAGGAATCAACCGGAGTTTGATTAAGCTGTTGACTATGAGCAAAAGAGGCTCAGCGAACAAACAGTGACTGCTATATACGCGACTGCATACTTGCGCCGTTCAAAACTCATATAGGTGAAGGTAGGTCACCCTCGGAAATTCGCATGCCAGACAACTCAGTCCGTCTGAGCGACAGAAGCGTCAAGTGAGGTCAATATTCTTCTCAGTACTCCGTAACTTATTATTTGATCGAAGAGCGCCTTCGAATTCGCAACGCCTGAAAGCAACTCCTTAGGAGAAGGAAACTGTGAGACAATTGATTGGTAAATTATGGACGAGAGACCATGAAGGAAGAATCAGTTTGTCTTCGGCGTATGGATCTGGTCCGAACAACCCGTCACCTTGAGCACCGATATCAATGGAGAATCGCTGAAGTTGGTAGGTTACTCCATTAGAGGGACAGAATGATGACAGCCAGGGCTGAAACCTGCGGGACATGAGACAGGAGCCCGATAAGATTTATCCCTTTGGTCACTTGTTCTGGCCTATCAGAGTATAGCCTATCACTACCTATAGCTGTCAATACACAGTAACTCCATACAGTATTGGTATGTATGATGCCCTAACTATGTGTAAGTTACATAGCAAGTGTACTGGGTACTGTCACGGGACTCGCATTTCGGAAAAAGTTCTAAGATCCTAGTCCTTCTGAACTTATGTTAAGACCAGTCCATCCCTATGCATCAGGGCCGGTAAAACTGCCTCACAATTATTCTATTAATTCCTTGACAACTGTATGTGCTGACCCGGGTTGTTGTGTGATTATGGCAGTGATTTTACTTACAGTCAATTTGTGTCCCTAACTTTGACTTGAGCAGCAATTTTTCTCAGTCTCCTCAAGAAGTTCGTTGCGGCTCAATTCATAGTGATCAAGGCGATTCTTACGCTACATTATTTCACAATGGCAACATCTGCCATCGCCCCGAAGAGGCCCTTTTTGACCCTGCCGTTTCTCCTTCCCTCCTGGTGCGAGTCCGCCGCATCAGTACAGCGACGCAATCAGTCTTCATACAGACGGACCAAGCAACGCCTACGCGTTAAACCAGACGCCTCCTTTGGCGCCCCTTCGAATCAGCTCCACGACCACATTATCTACAATCCACCCTCAAGCGCTCCGTCTGTGTACCATACGCCGACCAAATTCCTTCCTCCGGACGATATCCGGAGATCGCTGCGCCCCGACACGCCAGCCAGCCAACAGAACAGCGAGGAACTTCCTACTGTGTTTAAGACAACCTCTGAGAAAAAATATCACATCAAGCCGTCCGATATCGAAGAAATTCGCAGACTCCGTCTTGAGGATCCCATGACATGGAGCAGATGGAAGCTGGCTAAAAGATTTGACTGCTCCCCAATGTTCATTGCCATGGTATGTGAAGCCAGTCCGCAGAAGAAGCAAATCCAGCAGCAAGTTTTAGAAGCAGTGCAATCGCGATGGGGTGCAAAGCGACGGATGGCCAGGGAAGACCGCAAGTTGCGAAAGGAGGCTTGGGGAAGGGATGAATGATTGCTTGAGCGGCCTGGTTCTGCTTAAATCTTTTGCATCTCGAGCTTTCTTCTACTCATGGTCGTGTACTCGTGGATTTCTCTCCACGACATATCTCCCCTACGATTAAACCGGTGAGATGCGCCGACCACCCACGCGCCGATGTATAGATGTTCTATGTATTTCTAGCCATTCGTGTACTGGTTCATTTGTTGTAACTATAAAGAATGTATTCTGAGCAGTCTCAAGTATCCCTTATATATTGCCGATCATGCTATACACGACTTTGTTCAAACGGTGTCGCAATTGAAAATGTACTAGGCCCAAGTCGCGTGCTACAACTGGGAAGTTAACTACCTATCGGTGAAAAACAGAACCTTGTACCTAAAAGCACCAACCAACGAAGCAGACCTTTCCCGTCGTTATCCGCAGCCGACTCCAATGCCCCTCCTCCATCGCATCCCAGTCTTGCTCACAAAACGAAGACTACAAGTTTTCTCTTCATCATCAGCTAGGAGTTTCTGTTCACCACAGTTCAACCCTCCTAGATCCCCCTTTAGCTCACCTCACCGCTTGTTCTACGGATATATCAGCGATCAGAAAATGGCGCCGCAATTGGAACCTTTCTTCAAACAGTGAGTCTAACAATGCGTTTTTGCAGGCATGGAATAGAGCATTAATATTTTTCCCCTTCATAATTAGGGTGGATCAGCTGTCTGATTCCTTCATTGACCGTATGTCGTGCTGAGCGACCAATTTTTCCATATCCCAGTCCCAACTAACAGCATCAAGGCTTGAGAAAGGCTGTCGCGATTCCTTCGATCTCTGCTCAAGATGAGAACAGAAAGGATGTCTTTAGGGTGAGTCAATCAGATGACCTTTTTACTTCCGAATCTCTGGTGAACTCATGCTAATCAAACCGTACCTCCCAAAGATGGCTCAATTCCTTGCTTCGGAGCTCGAAGCGCTGGGAGCTGAGGTCGAACAGCGGCCGCTGGGCAAGCAACCTGGAAAAGAACACCTTGATCTGCCACCAGTGGTTATTGCTCGTTACGGCAATGACAAGAATAAGCGAACCATCCTGGTTTACGGACACTACGATGTGCAACCAGCTCTGAAGGAAGACGGATGGGCCACTGAGCCTTTCGAGTTGACCATTGACGACAAAGGACGGATGTACGGTCGTGGAAGTACTGACGATAAGGGCCCCGTTTTGGGCTGGCTGAATGTGATTGAAGCTCACAAGAAAGCCGGTATCGAGTTGCCGGTCAACCTACTCTGCTGCTTCGAAGGCATGGAGGAATACGGTTCCGAAGGTCTCGATGAATTCATTCAGTCCGAGAGCAAGAAGTTCTTCAAAGATGCAGATGCCGTCTGTATCTCCGACAACTACTGGCTCGGTACGGAGAAGCCCTGTTTGACCTACGGTTTGCGAGGCTGCAACTACTACTCTGTTAGTGTATCTGGCCCTGCTCAAGATCTTCACAGTGGTGTCTTTGGTGGCTCTGCCCATGAACCCATGACAGATCTGGTCAACATTTTGTCGAAGCTCGTTGATCCTCAGGGCAATATCTTGATTCCGGGACTTATGGATCTTGTTGCTCCCCTTACGGAAGAGGAGAAGAAGCTGTACCCCACCATCAGTTACTCAATGGACGATCTTCATGAGTCTTTGGGAAGCAAGACTAGCATTCACCCAACCAAGGAGAGAACCCTCATGGCCAGATGGAGATATCCGTCTTTGTCTATTCACGGCATCGAAGGTGCATATTCCGCTCCTGGCGCCAAGACTGTCATTCCAGCCAAAGTGATCGGCAAGTTTTCGATTCGGACTGTACCAAACATGGAGAGCGCAGACGTGAATAAACTCGTCTTTGACTACATTAAGGCCGAGTTTACTAAATTGAACAGCAAGAACACCCTGGATGTATGGCTCCAACATGATGGCAAGTGGTGGGTTGCTAGCCCCAAGCATTGGAACTTCACAGCAGCAAGCAAGGCTGTAAAGCAGGTCTTCGGGGTTGAGCCGGATATGACCCGCGAAGGTGGCAGGTATGTCAACTGGTTTACACTCTCAATCTATTGCTTTTTCTATGATTTCAATTCAGGAACTTACACTACGACAGCATCCCTGTCACATTGACCTTTGAACAAGCAACTGGAAAGAACGTCCTACTTCTGCCCATGGGTAGCTCAACTGATGCTGCTCATTCGATCAACGAGAAGCTTGACAAGAGGAATTATATTGAAGGAACTAAGCTGCTTGGAGCGTATCTGCACTACGTTGCAGAGGAGCCCATCAAGGAATAAGCCATTATTGGGTCGTATACATTTCGCTTTTAGCTCCTCGAACAAAGCTTTGAAATGAGACGAATTTTCGTAAGAGCCGTTATTTAGTTTGGCAATTATGTGCAACTCCCACGCTGTAGCTTGTATGGTATGATCCACATGTTTTGCATGCCTACATGCAAACTTTGTGTACAAATTTATTCATATAATGATGGGATTTTATTGACTCCTGGGCTATGAGCTTTGTAATGCCAATATCGATTGCAGAGTGTAACAGTCGATTTCGATTGCTTTCACACTAGCCGATTCAAGCAGATCTATAATATTGGGCGGGAACCACTGGCGACGCGCGAAGTCGCGACGCGGAAACAATTTCACTCTGGACTCCAGTACATCTCAGAAGCTCACAACGCAGAGGTTGACTACCAGCACAAAATAACTGCTTCTTCGTTGAAGACATCTCGCTCGTGGGACTCCTTGCGATGTCTTCCCTGAAGCGGACACAGTCATCTTTGGACCATGGAGACTCAGACAATGATGATGATGACGCGCATTCAAGTCGCAGCCTCCTTCAGCCCGTACGTCCCGACTGAAGATATTGTTTCGCGATTTGACGAACTGACAAACCTATCAAGAGGAAACGACTTCGTAATTCGGGCTTTTCGATGTCTGATGAGAATACGGAAGCAAGCGACGATGAAGGATCAGACAGAACAGGCTTGTCAATCGCCGATGCTATTGACGACGAGGACGAGCTGGAATTACGCGCCACGCAGATGATCCAAGAAAAGTATTCCTTCATCAGTGACGAGCCCAATGTACCTGCCGAACATGGAATACTTGAGCGCGTCGAATGCTACAATTTTATGTGTCACGATCATTTCTACGTGGAGTTGGGGCCACTGATCAATTTTATCGTAGGAAAAAATGGTAGCGGCAAGAGCGCAATTCTCACAGCGATCACTCTGTGTCTCGGTGGCAAAGCATCGTCTACGAACCGCGGACAGAGCTTGAAGAGCTTTATTAAGGAAGGCAAAGAGTAAGTTGTTGAAGAACAAGCTTTCGGTTCTTACATAATAACGGGCGTCTTGGTACAGAAATGCTACCATCATCGTGCGCATCAAAAATCGTGGCGACGGTGCTTATATGCCGGACGACTATGGGAACTCCATCATTGTGGAGCGCCATTTTTCAAAGAATGGAACAAGTGGCTTCAAAATCAAAGGCGAACATGGACGCATAATATCCACGAAGAAGGCTGAATTGGATGCTATCACCGACTACTTCTCTCTGCAAATTGACAATCCAATGAACGTTCTTTCTCAAGATATGGCGCGCCAATTTCTCAGCTCGTCTAGCCCGTCCGAAAAATACAAATTCTTCATCAAAGGAGTACAGCTGGAGCAGCTTGATCAGGACTATAGGCTTCTTGCGGAGCTTATCGACCAGATTGATGAGAAACTAGAGGTCAAGGAGGAAGATATCAAAGAGCTGGAAAACCGAAAGGTGCAAGCGAATCGAAAGCTGGAAATATCCGATCAACATGAATTCCTGAGGGAGCGCATCAGGAGACTCCGAAGCCAAATGGCTTGGGCTCAAGTAGAAGAACAGGAAAGAATACGAGACGCCCTCAACGACGAACTCGCCAAAGCAGACGAAAAGATAGCTGCCGCTGAGGCTGCGCTCGAGGATTTTGATGCAGCTTTTCAAGAAGTTGAGAGAGAATCCGAAAGTGCTACCGAAATTGTCACGCAGATTGGTTTAAATCTCGAGCAACTACGGAACGACAGAGCTGATATCCAAGCTAAAGTGGACGAGCATATGAACGAACGTCACGATCTGCAAGCTCAGCAACGCCAGATTCACGAATATCTGAAAGCAGCAGAATTGAGAATCAAAGAAACACAACAGAAGATTGATGAAGAAAATCAAAGGCTCGCCGATGTCAGCGGTGGCAGCTACGCTCAAAAGCAGGAAGAGCTTCGCCAAAGAGAAAGCGATGCTTCCGAGGCTCGCCGACAGTACGAAGAGCATCTGCAAGCGAGGAATCGCTTAATAGAGGAGCGCGAGGCAGCCGAAAAGGACGCGAAATCGGCGGCAGCGCCTGTCGTGAAAAAGAAGTCGGATATCGAACAGGCAGAAGCCCATCTGCGAAATCTGACTAGGGAAGGTGGACCCAAACAGTCAGGATTCCACGAGAGAATGCCCATGCTTTTGAGGGCTATTCAACAAGAGAATTCATTTGGAAGACGGCCCGTCGGTCCCATTGGTCACCATGTTACCCTGCTGAAACCGAAGTGGTCCTCGATTCTTGAGAACTCATTCGGAGCCACACTCAACAGCTTCATCGTGACTTCAAAGAAGGACATGAACATTCTTTCCAACATCATGCAACGAGTGAACTGTGTATGTCCTATCTTTATAGGTAGTGATGGTCATATCGATACGTCCGAACATGAACCTGATCGTCACTTTGATACTGCCCTGAGGGTTCTTCAGATTGACAACGAACTTGTTCGCGGTCAATTGATCATCAATCATGGTATTGAACAAGTCTTGTTAATTGAAAGACTTGAGGAAGCTTCTTCAGTACTTTTTGACGGTCAACGCCCTAAGAATGTGAAGCGATGCTTTTGCATCGACCAATCAGACAGACGACGTGGGATTCACCTTTCCTACAGTCGTACTGGAGAGCCAAGTCAAGCGCCCGTTCCAGCCTACAATGGTCCTCCGCGTATGAAGTCTGATTTGGCCTCGCAAATTAATATTCAACGCGAGGTTGTGAACGACCTCCGACGTGAATTAGGCGATCTCGAACAAGAACTGCGTACTGCTCGATCCAGAGCTGAAAGTTGCAAGCAAGCTTTAGTGAGGCACGAACGCACAGCGAAAGACCTGCAAATTTCAGTGCAAAGAATCGAAGATCACGTTGAAGAGCTAAAAGACGCTCTTGAGAAAGAGGCCGTCCAAGATGGGCATCTTGATGTGCTGCAGACGACTCTCATAGAAGCCGAGGAAGAAAAGCGCCTGAACGAGGGATCGTACAGTGACAGCAAAATCGCCATGGATGCTATCATGAAGAAACTGAAGGAATTAAGGCAAGATCTGGCCAAAAAGGACTCGGAGATTAAAGCTCTAGAAGTGCAGCACCGAGTCGCTCAAAGTGAGGAAGTCAAAGTATCCGAGAATCGTGCAAAGATCCTGAGTGACAAGAACAACGCAATTGGACGAATTGATGATATGAAGCAGGACAGGACACGTATCGGTCAGAAAAAAGAACAAGTCGCCGCACGCATTCTCGATTACTGCGAAAAGGCCAGTATTGTCTCGCCGCGCGTTGTGGTTGACGAAGGTGAAACGCCTGAAAGTCTAGACAAGAAGCTTGAGAGTCTCACCAGGGATCTCAGGCGTTACAATGATCAGTAAGTTCGGATTTACAAGACAATACTGGCTGTTCTTGCTAAGATTGTCCAGATTGGGAGGCTCTCGAGAACAAATTGCAGCAGAAGCGGCGGCAGCAAATTCGGCATACGAGCTGGCCGAGAAGCAGGTTTCGGAACTTAAAAAGCTATCTGAGGTATCTCAATTGATTTCCTGCATATTTGTTACATTTATTAATGATATATGCAGCTTTTCAAGAAGACTCTCAATCATCGCAAGGCTCGTTGGGACTTGTTCAGATCTCATATCTCCTCACGTGCCAAAGCGCAGTTTACGTACCTTCTTAGTGAAAGAAGCTTCCGTGGCCGACTTTTGGCTGATCATCACAACAAACTCTTGGATCTTCAAGTAAATAATTTCCCAACAAATGTTGCATTTCCACGACGAATCTGACATGACCGTCATAGGTTGAACCTGACATCACCAAAGACAGTGCTGGGCGGGGTGCAAAAACACTTTCAGGTGGTGAGAAGTCGTTCTCGCAGGTCTGTCTGTTACTGGCCTTGTGGGAGGCTATGGGATCACCCATTCGCTGTCTAGATGAATTGTAAGTGCCCATGTAGCTGTCATTAGCTCGTGCTAACAATGCTCGATAGTGATGTGTACATGGACTCGGTCAATAGGAAAATGGCTATCGATATGCTTGTAAGTGTCCCAGCACGCTGAGGTGTGTACAGAGTTTGCTAATCAATTGACTCGAAAGATGCTCGCCGCTCGGCGGTCGATTGGACGTCAATTCATTCTTATCACACCAGGATCGAGGGCAGAAATCAGTTTAGCACCTGATGTCAGAGTCAAGGAGTAAGTCCCGTCCAAAGTGACCATCTCAGTTACTGCAAAAACAGAATTTTCTGACACTTTCTTTTACCATTTCAGATTGGCAGAACCTGAGCGTGGTCAAACTACATTGTCATTTCGACGCTGAAAGCCTCTTACTCCCGAATTTCTTGAGGGTATCTGTCTTCTGCAAAGTTAAGATTGGAACGGCATTTTGAGGCTCGAGCCAAAGCCCATGAACTGACTCAGCACCATGGGCTCTCAGTAGCAGGTTGAAAGTGGCAACAGGCCGATAATCGCCGTAATTGAACTGTTAGCCTGTAGATTTCTGGAGATTTCACTCGCTGTAGGAGCTATAAGAATTCTCTAATAACCCTCACCACTTCCCTAAATTTAAATGCTTAGGAAGCCCGTTAAGAAGTCGATCATCCCTGTAGATGTTGCGATCACTATACGTGGCAGGGCAATGGACTGGAAGTTGAAGCGGCAAAGGTTGCCTGAGGCTCTCTCCTCCCACTCACGCGGCGGTCGATATTGCTGAAAGCCCACCCAAACTTTTCATCGACCACGCCATCCACATCTCCGCTATTCTACTCACAATTCCTCGCGAAACAATCCATCACTGCTACCAAAACAGACACTTCAAGAATCCGTCTCTCGCAAGCCGTCAAATCTCTTTTCTCCCCAAAGTTCTGATATCTCCAAGCTCCCGCAGGATCTCAACGATCAACATCTCAGGTCGACTGCGATCTCACCTTGATCTTGAACCTCGCTTTCAAACAGCTCCAGTGGCCTAAGGTCTCACCTATTTCTCGAAAGGCCTACTGCATCAAGTACGCACGATTTCACCTTGATCTTCTTTCGACAGACGATTTCCACGTCGCTACTTCAGACTTCAACCGTCGGTTCAAAGTACTTACTCCATACGCTGATCCTCATCGTCACCTTGTGCGGGAAGGAGACGAAGCGACGGATTGAACCGTTTCTATAATCTGCCTTTGACAAGAGCCCATAGCTACTGCAAGAGTTGTGGTGTATTTCGCACATTCGCGCGTGTGCTTCTCTCAACCGACGAATCCGTTACAACCTTAAGGAACGACATTAGAACCTTGCCTTTACTTCTAGTCACCAATCACCATGACTGACGCTCTCGCCGCACAATTGAACAACACAAAATTAGGGTTTGTCACCTCTGATTTGCAACTCATATACAAAGGAAAGACATTGACAGCGTCATATTATGCAGGGATGCAAGCTCTGACGCCAAATGGAAGGAACAGTTGAATGTCCCTGCAAAGGATGCGAGGCCGCAGACAGAGGTTCGTCGAGCTCTGTATCATTCATACCTTTTCATGCACTTACACTGATCATCATAGGATGTTACTGCGACCAAAGGTCTCGAATTCGAAGACTTCTATATCAAACGCGAGTTGATGATGGGCATTTTTGAGGCTGGCTTCGAGAAACCTTCACCCATTCAAGAGGAAACGATACCTGTTGCCCTTACTGGTAGGGATATTTTGGCCCGAGCGAAAAATGGTACTGGAAAAACTGCAGCTTTTGTCATCCCCACCTTGGAACGCATCAACCCGAAAAGCACTAAGACCCAGGCATTAATTCTTGTTCCTACGAGAGAACTCGCCCTTCAAACGTCACAGGTTTGCAAAACACTCGGAAAGCATCTAGGCATCAATGTCATGGTAACTACAGGAGGAACAGGCTTGATGGATGACATTATCCGATTGAATGATGCTGTCCATATTCTTGTCGGAACACCGGGAAGGGTTCTTGATCTGGCGAGCAAGGGTGTCGCTGACCTTTCTGAATGCCCCACCTTCATTATGGATGAGGCTGATAAATTGCTGTCTCCGGAATTCACGCCGGTCATCGAACAACTGCTATCATTCCATCCCAAGGACCGCCAGGTTATGCTTTTCAGTGCGACATTCCCAATGATCGTCAAATCTTTCAAGGTATGAGTCCGCTATATCCCTTTCAAGCATTCACGAGGTAACCAGTCTTTGTTAGGATAAACACATGCGTAATCCGTACGAGATCAATTTGATGGATGAACTCACCTTGCGCGGAATTACTCAGTACTACGCTTTCGTGGAGGAGAAGCAGAAGGTTCACTGCCTCAATACTCTCTTCTCCAAACTTCAGATCAACCAGTCCATCATCTTCTGTAATTCGACGAACCGGGTTGAGCTTCTCGCGAAGAAAATCACGGAGTTGGGCTATTCGTGTTTCTATTCGCACGCACGGATGCTTCAACAACACCGCAACCGAGTCTTCCATGATTTCCGAAACGGCGTATGTCGAAACCTTGTGTGCTCCGATCTGCTCACTCGAGGCATTGATATTCAAGCTGTGAACGTCGTTATCAACTTCGACTTCCCGAAGAACGCTGAGACCTATCTTCACCGTATCGGTCGATCCGGCCGTTTTGGACACTTGGGTCTCGCAATCAATCTCATTAACTGGGATGATCGCTTTAACTTGTACAAGATCGAGCAAGAGTTGGGAACAGAAATTCAACCCATTCCTCAAAACATCGACAAGAAGCTATATGTTTACGATTCTCCGGAGACCATCCCACGCCCAATCTCCAACCCTCCTCAGCAGCGCCAGATAACCGGTGGGGCTCCAAATGCTGGCAATGGCGAGCAACAGCAACGTCGCCACAATAACCATGCGAACGGTGGACACTATCACTACAATAGGGGCCGAGGCTCATACCGTGGAGGTCGTGGCCAAGGTCCACGTAGAGGCGGACACAACGATATGAACAAGATGGCCGTTCCTCAAGGTCAGCCGAGTGGAAAATCACAAGCGGCACCCGCGTCGTAAACCGCATATGAAACCAGGAGATCGCGTCGAACACGGTAGAATTTGAGCGGTCAAATACTCTCTGTTCTTCTCGCCTTCTCTATCTTTCGCGCTGTTGCTGCATCGTTTACTGTGACAAAGAAGTCACGTCTTTCTCGATTGATCGATCCTATTCTTCGAACCAGCGATTTTCTGTCTAGCATGACCTTGAACCATTTGATGATGATGCCATGGTAATGCTGTGACATATGTATCATATTCTTTCCTTCCAGTTCAAATTCTCTTTGCCTCTATGTTTTCACATGGATTGACCTGAGATTTGGGCCATGTCAAACACCTGCTATTGTTTTTCCCATACTATTATTATCATTGCTTCTTTCTCAATATCTCGCTTCGGAATGGGGTACATACACCTGTTGGCACATGTCCTGAGATTTCAAGGGACGGGAGGTGGCGTTTCTGGGGTTCACGGTGGCATGGCATGTTTTCGGCGTTTTCTTGGATGGCTTACAGACGGGCATCATCGACCAAGTTCCATCGTCTCCTAACCTGCCTTGACTGCAGCGCATCTGAAAGGATGGTAAATACTGGTGAAGATCTTTGAGCAGCCGCTTGGAGACTTCGTCATCAACTCACTTGGCAGGTCAATTGGCGATTTTTTCGTGTTGCTCAGCACCTTATTCTATCAAACCTTTTCTCACCCCGTCGCAACATCAAAAACCACGCTCCCCTTTCTTTGTTCGTCGATATCTGTTATTCGAACCCGCCATATGCAGCGTAATGGCAGTTGCTTCGAGCTTTGGTCAACATCGTTCGGTTCATGATCGAGGCATTTACGTTGAAGCAGTGCCGTTCAACTGAATCCCGAATGTCCTCTTTCCTTTCTCCTTACAGATCCCAGCTCCCATGAATCAACCTCTCGGAAATCATGATCGGCAAATCTTCGGCGTGCTCAATCACATCGTCTTTATCACGCCTTGTCAAGAGGATGCTGGAAACCATGACAATGTGCAGCGAGCATCAATCGAGGTGGAACTGTTTGAGTGAGATGCTACTGTCGGGGCTGAGAGAGGAAGACCATTCCATGTGGAAATTGAATTTGAGAAAACAAAAGAAAAATTTACAAAAAAATGGAGGAGCACTAGGTGTTGTGGCAGACAAAGTTCCTACTGTGCGCTAGAATTTCTTACTGCTAGCATCTAGTGAAATGGCAATATATCCCTCCAAAAAAATGCTTTGCAAGTCTGTCTTCATGGAGAATTCCCGACCATGATTCGCGCCTACGTGAGGTTTTTTATCTGGTGGAGGTTGTGGCTCCTAGAAGGTTCTGAAGGCTGTATTACTTCGAAAAGATTTAAGACTTACAACTGAAGGTTGCGTAGATTGTCCTTGTAGCTCACCGTACCTGCGGTTTGGTCTGTCCCTGAGGTCCTTTCTGGAATTGGACGTGCTTAGTTTGCTCTCTAACTGTCGCGGCGATGGCTACTATGAGTACGGAAAAGAAGTCTAAGGTCAGCTACTCTCTAGTTTGCGCTTTCATGAGACCGTCCTGACAGCCTTGAAGCCCAGCAGCCTGCGATCCATCATCGCTGGCTCTACCGCGGGAGCAATCGAGATTGGTAAGTACCATCATCTAAGTTACAAGTCCATGACTTCTCCATAATAACTAATTCAATTGGATCACAGCAATTACCTATCCGGCTGAATGTATGACTACTCCCTCCGATTTAATTGCATACGCTGAGTGATGGGTTTCAGTCGCAAAGACACGGACGCAACTCAATCGCAGATTACCTGACTCCAAGAAGCTGCCGTGGCCGCCGTTTGGAAGGCAATGGTACGCTGGATGCACTTCGTTAATCATAGGGAATTCGCTTAAGGCAGGGATTCGTGAGTTTGTCATTCGTTGGCTCAACGGACCTGATATAAACTTCTGTGACATGGCTCGGCTTACGATGTCTACTTCACAGGGTTTGTCGCTTTCGATACCTTCAAGTCGCTCCTTCAAGACGAAAATGGAAAGATTTCTGGACCAAGGACAGTCATTGCGGGCTTTGGGGCTGGTTTCACAGAGTCTCTTTTGGCGGTCACTCCGTTCGAAAGCATCAAAACACAACTGTTCGTCTATTCTGTTTCAGGCATTTCCAAAGCCTAGAGACTCAACGCAAATTTTTCTCGTCGCTGACCAATGATTGGGATAAACAGGATTGACGACCGAAAGTCTCCAAACCCGCGCATGCGCGGGTTTCTTCACGGTAGCAGGATCATATTTCGGGAGAGAGGTATTCGCGGGTTTTTTCAGGGCTTTGTACCCACAACCGCGAGGCAGGCAGCCAATTCAGCTACAAGATTCTCAAGTTATACAACGATCAAGCAGTTCGCCGAGGGCTATGTTGCACCCGGAGAGAAACTGGGAGCTCTGAGCACGTTCGCTATTGGCGGCTTAGCAGGCATCATCACCGTGTAAGTGAACCCCTTCTACTGGCGAACTTGCTTTGTCAAAGTCGACTGACGATAATAAAGCTTCGTGACGCAACCACTTGATACTGTCAAGACCAGGTGAGACCCTATTCCCATTACCGGGACGTCTGCCCAGGGATCATGCTAACCATGCTAACATCTGAGCAGAATGCAATCGCTAGAAGCAAGCAGGAACTACAAGAACAGCTTTGTCTGCGCCGCAAGGATCTTCAAAGACGAGGGAATTCTCACATTCTGGTCCGGTGCCGTTCCGCGTCTAGCACGACTGATATTAAGTGGAGGTATTGTGTTTACCATGTATGTCTTGTCCCCGGTCATAAATCTATTCAACGGCACTAACTGTTACCAATCAGGTATGAGAAAACAATGGAGGCGCTGGATATGATTGACCCACAGAGAATTTACATATGAGATATGATACTGCCGGAGCACATGCGTATAAAGATTTTACTGAATCTTCTCGTTGGCTTTTCGGCCCAGAAGCCATTAGATGCGTTCTTCTCGTAATAAATTGTTCATACAGTACATAGTTTTCCATGATATCCAGAGCTTCATCAATAGAAGGACAAGAAGTAGTGATCCAAAGGCGTGGAGTGATGAGCCGACGGCACGGTTCTAAGTCTTCTTCCCGTCGTTTGGCGAGCCATTTGTCGACTGCTCCTTCGCCAATTCCTCAGCGACCATGGCCTCTACCTCACGGTCAATGAGCCAGCTCCGCACACTGCTCATAACGGCTTCGAGACCTTCGCCCCCGTCAAGAACATCTCCCAGATTATGTATTGTGATACCACTGCGATGATCCGTGCAGCGACTCTGGCCAAAATTATAAGTGCGAATCTTATCACCACGGCCCATTCTGGCAACACCTCCCATGGCTCCCCTCCGGAGGTTCACCAGTTCCTGCTCTCGGGCTTCTCGCCTTGCCTCAGCCAATTTCGCTCGCAGAATCTGCCAAGCCTTTTTGCGATTTGAATGTTGAGATCTCGAATCTTGCATAGATACCACGATGCCGGTAGGGATGTGTGTCAACCTAATAGCTGACTCCGTCTTGTTCACATGCTGTCCACCAGCACCACTCGCTCGCATCTTTTCAGTGCGAACTTCTTGCGGATCGACATAATAATCGCTGTTGGGGTCTTCGAAGTTAAGGGCGCTATTCATATCACTCCCTGTCTCTGGGAAGCTAGGAAGAACCATCACGCTAACAGCGCTAGTATGTGTGCGACCTTTCGTCTCCGTAGCAGGTACCCTTTGAACCCGATGCACGCCAGATTCAGTTCTCAGAATGTCGTACGCCCCCTCTGCCTCAACCTCTAGGACTGCTTCAGTAAGCCGATCCTCTGCAGGCCCGACTTCGACCTCCTGCTTCATGATTGTTGTACGGAGACCGCGACGAGAACAAAAAGCAGTGTACATCTTGAGGAGTTCGAAAGCAAAGAGGCCCGCTTCGTCGCCGCCAGCACCGGGTCGAATCTCGAGCAGACATGGAAGATCGGCAAAAGGGTGGCGGGGAATAAGTGATTGTTTCAGTTTATCTGATATTTCTGGCAGAATACCCTTGCTGCTCTCTAGGTCGTCTATTGCCAGTGATCGCAGCTCAGCGTCGGTTTCAGGGTCTTCGAGGAGGGTGATGAGTTCCGATATCGACTAGAATATAAGGAAGGGACAAAGCAATCAGTAAACCAAGACGCTCAGGTGTATTTAAATCTATGCGCTAACCTCATTTGCACTTTCCCAGTCTTTCAATGCCTTAGCAATTGGAGACAACTCACCGACACGCTTTGCGACCTTCGCGTCGAAAGAATCTACCAAGCGAGCGGACAGTGTAGAATGCTCGGCGGCCAAGGAGCGAGCGCGATTGAGCAATGCTGGAGATAGACCATGATCTGGCACTGGACGGCGTCAGTTGTGGTGCTGTCGGGGTAGGAGCCATGCCAAAGGGATTCGGGATAACATACTCGTCTTCATAGTCCGTTGTTGTAGAACAGGTCGCTGCTGTCGGAAGAGCCTAGCAGTCCTCCAGAGACAACGCGAGCATATCCAAGGCGTGCTCATGATGTTGGCCGGAGGCACTCGGTCCAGGATCCGGAATTCGGCGCTGTAGGAAAACTGTACAAATGACAGCATCTGTTTCTCTATAATATCAAAAAGCTCTTGCCCATATCGGGGCTACAGTAGATACGGTAGATAAGAAAATCTACGTTACATTACAATACATCATTAACCAGGAAACGTATTGTAAAATACAGAACATAAACGTAAGGGCCCGTAAAGGACAGCCTGGTAGGTCATATCTCAAGAATAATTCGAAGCACCTCTCTCTCGAGACTTCATCAAACTGATCATGTAACTCTGTTCTGCCTTTCTCAGTAATCTTGTTGCTCTGCCCTCACTTTCTCGTCATAGCGATACCACCGTTGTTGCCAATCTCTACGGCTGATGCCATATCATGCATTACTGTCTATAGATATCCAGACTAGTATTCAGAGAAGACTGGACTTGCTTTGACTTCCATCATGTTTATTTCTCTAGAGTCCGTCACCATCATTCTGGCCTGCATCTCAGCCGGCTATGGATTGCAGATACCCCCAGATACACCGCTCTCGTCGTTGATCGCCTCCGCAAAAAAGCATCTCGCAAATGGCTCTCCCCGGGACGCCTTACAGTACTTCGACGCTGCAGTTGCCCGAGACCCAAACAACTATCTCACAATCTTTCAGCGAGGTGCAGCCTACTTGTCTTTGGGAAAAAATTCACAAGCGTCGGAGGATTTTGACCGAGTCTTGAAGCTGAAACCGGACTTCGAAAGCGCACTATTGCAGCGATCTCGTCTAAGGGCCAGGTCGGCGGATTGGGCTGGTGCAAAGAGCGACCTGGAGAAACTAGGCAAAGACTCGTCTCCGGAATATCAAGAACTTCAAGAGGCACAGGATGCTGCTCTCTTAGCGCAGGATGCGGAGAAACGCGGCGAGTGGGAAACTTGCGTTAACCAGGCAAATGTGGCGATCATGAAAGCAAGCTCAGCATTGAGCTTACGGCAGACTCGAGCCCACTGCCGCTTTGAGAGAGGAGAACTGGAAGAGGGCATCAGTGATCTGGCCCACGTCCTGCAGCTCTCGCCTGGCTCGGTGGAACCTCATCTACAAATGTCATCAATGCTGTTTTACGCCTTGGGTGACACCGATCGTGGTGTCGCTCAGATCCGGAAGTGCTTACATTCTGACCCCGATTCCAAACCATGCAATCGCCTTTATCGAAGAGAAAAGCAACTTGTCAAACGGTTGGAGAAGTTATCAGACTCTATGAGAACGCGAAAGTTCACAAATGCTGCGAATATGCTGGTTGGGGTCGGAGGTGAAACTGGCTTGATCGAGGAGGTGAAGGGAGATGTCGAAGATGCCAGAAAGGAAGGCTACATCCACCCCGTAGCGCCTGATAATCTCTACATCTTCCTGGTTGAAAATGCCTGCGAGGCGTACCGCGAGGTTCGTAAGCAATGCCTGGACTATGTACTTCACTCTTGGCTGACTAAATCTGGATATTCTAGGCCGAAATGATGAAGAAAGCGCAACCCTTTTGCACAGAATCACTTGAGTTGAACCCGCGCTCACTCCATGGTCTTCTTTATAAAGCTCAGATGGCTATCAAGGAGGACAAATTTGAGGATGCTATTAACATTCTCAATTTTGCCAAGGAGTATCATTCGGGGTCTAATGAACTTCAGTCACTTTTACAGCAAGCACAGATCTTGCTGAAACGTTCAAAACAGAAAGATTACTACAAAGTTTTGGGTGTTAGTCGTGATGCTGATGAGCGCACTATCAAGCGTGCTTATCGCCAATTGACGAAACAGCATCATCCAGATAAGGCTATCTCGCAAGGTGTCACAAAGGAAGAGGCCGAGAAGAAAATGGCTGCTATCAACGAAGCGTATGAAGTTTTGTCTGATCCTGAACTCCGACAGCGCTTTGACAGCGGTGATGATCCCAATGATCCCCACTCTCAGAGGGGCAACCCGTTCCAGGGCAATCCCTTCGGCCATGGCGGTCAACGATTTTTCTTTCAGCAAAGAGCAGGTCCGCAATTCAAGTTTCCGGGTCAAGGGTTCAATTTCCCGGGCGAGTTTCCGTTTCGCTGAGTCGCTCCAGGGAAAATGGAAGAAAAGTTTCGTTGCGATCTTACAGCCCATCTTCTCTCCTTGACATTGGAAGTGTATCCTTGTGTGTGTCCCCTGAATAGTCACCCCTGGCGTTTCGGCGAAAATATAGGTCCAGGAGATTTTCCTCCGGAGATAAGCTGTGTGACTTACTTGCTTTTACAATTATTGGCGTTGAGATTCACCAATGAGCACTATGGTTTGTCTTGTAGCTAGTTCAGGCTCTTTTGCAAATATTAGAGAGCTGTGCTCTTGCGACGTTGTGTTTCAAATTGATCGAGGAGCCGAGATTGGCAAATCAGAAGTATGACCGCTCTCTCAAGATATACGCCAGAGGCAAATCATTCACTAGCCCATTTCTTTACCGACACCGTGTCCTTTGCCCATCTGTTCCCCGGCTTTGGAGACATCGAACATTGACATTCTCAAGGATGCCAAGTTTTACCCGTCCTTCACCTACCTTTTGGGCGCATCGGTCAAGGGTACATAGCTGACTTGGAAAACCTTTTCTTTGTGGATGGATCCATCCTCCTTTTTGTCGACGACCCAAATCCATTGGCCTTCGCTGAGTCCAAACCTTCTGAGAGCACTTGGCCCTCCATTCTCGGGTTCAATAGGGATGAACATTCGCCCTGGTGCACGTAACTGGTCTACTAGAACGTCGTGGAGTTTCTCGGCCGCAGCACCGACATGGATTGCATCATACGGTGCTCCTTCTTTCCAACCCAATCGGCCGTCGCCGGTAATGAACTTCACTTTGCCAGATTCTAGGAGCTTTCGACCATCTTCGGACTTGTTCATGTTCTTGCGAGCCAGGTCCACCAATTCTGGGATGTGATCAATGCCGATGACCTGGCCACCGGTGCTGTCGGCGGCTGGCGATTCCGTGACAAGATTGGCGAAAACATGGGTCAGATATCCAGAGCCAGATCCAATATCGAGAACTCGTGAGCCCGGCTTGAGGTTGTTAATAAGATACTCGCAGGCGTGGCCATGCATGTGAGGCGCGGAAATTGTTGCGCCATATCCAATGGGCTGAGGTGAGTCTGAGTAGGGCTGTGAGGGAGCATAGTGCGCCCGGTCAACCTGTAGACCCATTGTCAGAACGGTTTTCCAAATGGGCTGTGTGGCTTTAGATCGCGTCTTGATCGTGCAAGATAACGTATAAATGTGGTGAGGAAGGTCTCACGCCAATCATAGCCCTCTTGACTCGTTCATTCTTTATAAGCCCCGCTTGAAATAGGTTCTCGATGAGCTCGGTATTCGTCGAGCCAGAGCAGTACCAAGCCATTGAAATGGCCCTTCTTGTGATTTGATTCAGAATTTTTGCTGGTCCGCTGCGTTCGACCAGGTCGATCTTGGTGAAATTTTGATGTGCGAGAAATAGGCCGTCACCTTAAGTCTTACTCTTGGTAACTTAGTGTTGGATAAAGGACTGTGTAAGACTGATATGCCCTTCAAGTTCACAGATCATAGTCCATGTGTACGTTTCCCAGGAATAGTTTGGGTGGTTCTCAAACGCACGTCTCACGCCTTGAGTTTGCCGGGATATGATCTAATTCTATGTCAACCATTCTGTTTCTTCCCACTGGTGGATGCAGAGATACCGTGACGCCATCTTGACATATAGGTTTGTTCACGTGACAATCATCAACATGTCATTGTGATTTTACTTCTCTCGATATTTAATGTTCAATGGTACACAGCGTGAATGATGGGATGATGGCCCAATAAAGCATCAAGAGAGACTGTTCCGGTCAGATGAAACCTGGTTGTGCGTCGTGTGGTACAAGGAGGAGTACAGGGCTACAGATATATATACTCTTTACTGATACTTGTCTCAGGGACTCTTAAACTATGAGACTTGATTCCGGCTCCAGGATGAATGCAAATACATATTTGTACACCCAGCAAATCGAAAGTGCAGAGTGCAGGTATCTGCCTTTCTGCCTAGACTGTTTCTGTCCCAGCGCAACACACTTATTGAGTTGATATGCTCGCTAACAAGTCTGAGGAGAGGAGTGAACCGTGCATACTACGATGAAAGAATAGGGAGAGAGAGATTAGCACTGGATGTTTCTGATGTATAAGAATGTAGCCAGAGAGTGGTTAAAGGTCCTAAGATGCATCCGTAATAGACAGCTCTTTTGTCACTGTTGTTTATCTGTATGCTATGAAGTAACAGAGGGAAAGGAAATCAAAATGAAGCTGTCAGTCAACAGATCAATAGTATGCAGATAAAAGCTCTGCACCTCCCAGAACCAAACATCAATAACTCCAGACAAGGAAATTGAGCACAATACCAACGACAGGTGGTCAATATCATACAACGAACCTTCGTCTACAGAAACTGGCAAAAGTAGTTTGGGAGGCCACCCAAGTTAACGTAATCAGACACCGAGCGGCCCACGACACCGAGCAGCCAACCCCCCATACTGCAGCAATGCAAATATATTAAAAATATAGCTATATAAAAGCACCCAATAAATGAAGCTAAATACAGAAGATAATAGGCTATTTACTAGGGCATCTAGCTCTAATATGACCAATTGTACCGCAGTTACTGCACCGTGGTGATGCTCGTTTCCTTTTCTCCTGCTCCTGCTCCAGCTCCTGTAGTTGCTCAGCTTCGCGAGCAAGCTGCTGTCCTTGAGCACCTGTTAGAATGCCTCCAGTAGCAATATAGGACCGTACAGCTTCTCGCTTCCTCTTTTGATGCTGATTGGCTGTACGGAGCTCTTCAACCTGCTTGCGAAGCATGATGACTTCATGCATTGTCATCTCACATCCTTTTGCTAGCTGACGGAGTGCTTGATTTGGTGGGCTTTGCGAATGGCGATCAATCAGCTTCTTGATGAGATGCATTTGCC
>JSYV01000657.1:0-18434 GCA_000787455.1 Evansstolkia leycettana | reverse complement strand
GCAGAAATGGTCAAATTCTGCAGTAGCATGACTGCTATGACCATCTAGGATCAGTAGGCGATATCTCCTTACTGTACGCGCTGCAGTATGCTTTTCAAACACCTCTTGAAGCCTTGAAAGCCAAGCTCATCATTGGTCCATCCATTCTCACTTAGACCAATTACCCAATTAGGTGGAATATCTTGATACCATTGAGCTTGATGGACCTTGCCAGCAAAGATGATCATAGGGGGTAGGGCCCAACCAGAGGCATTAATTGCTTCAATGACTGTCACCCATTCACGATTGCCAGGCTGTAGGGCTCGGACACGGCTGGCTCCATGATGGGAGCCAGTAATAACCTTTGCGGTAGATGCCACACCCATCTGGAAGCATCAAAGTTGTAGATATCTTGTTCAAGAATACCATATTTTGCTATAGTATTCTGTACAAGCTTGAACCAGGCCTTGATGATGTCTGGATCCTCATATTGTGCCCGTTGATAGTCATACTTGCAATTGTATTTTGATTGAAGCTCATCATGCCGTTCAATGAACCGTGATACCCATCTCTCACTGACTGATGCTGATGCTGATGCTGATACTCCTTTCTGATTAGATAGCAATAGATTGGCCATTTTGCGTACAGTGTGATGTGTTGGTGGTAGTCCTCGTTGATCCATATCCAATATCCATTGCTTAAGCGAAGATTCTTCAGTATTGGTAAGCTTTTGACCATTTGCAGTGGTATCAACACGGGCCTTGCGGCCGCGGATCCGGTAGTTAAGTGTTCGACGTGGCACATCATATGCAGCTGCAGCTGCTCGAATGCTTGGGAATTGACCATCTTTGTAAGCCTTTATTGCAAGTAGAATGTGGCCTTCTATATGAGCTGCTGAATCAGCTTTTTTTGCAGCTTTTTTTGGAGGCATCTTGATTTTCGAGAGTGGTGGTTGAAGCAATTCAGGGGGTTGGCCGCTCGGAGCCGTGGGCCGCTCGGTGTCGTAGGCCGCTCGGTGTCGTGGGCCGCTCGGTGTCTGATTACGTTAATCCAACTATCCACCTCACCTACGGTAACCATTCTACGGCGACCCAACAAGCAGCCCAGTTTCTCCCGACAATCTTGACATGACATGTGTTTGCGCCTTGAAGCAGATGAATATCAAGGGCGACACTGAGCAGGATCATGATGGTTACCTACCTCAGTCCATTACTCAAACATCACAATGGAACCAAACAAGGCGGACGCTGACACCCAGCTGGACGTCCATCTGATGATACTCGACTATCTAGTTTCTAATACCGCCAATGCAGTCCTGAGGGCCCTTTTAGCTAGAAGAAACGGACAGAGTCACAACTGGGATGTTGCAAGACTGTTATGCTTAGTGAGCAGTACGTACTTTGCTAGTTGGTCCTTGTGATGTTAACAACACTCGAAACCAATGCTAATGAGCCCGACAACATAGCGTTCAAATCGATGATACCTCCGGGCAGTACTGAGTTCCACGATTTCTGGAAAGTCAAGATCAAGTTACACGTTCTTTCATTTGCCGAGCGCTTCCTCCGTCGTCATCCCACAGATCCAAATCCCGAAGAGAAAGCCAGTTGCATTGAAGACGCACACATATCGCTCTCGAGCATGAACGATGAGTTAATATCCCTGTGCAATCTCACAGCCCCCATAATACCGAAGCGAAGCCGGCTGGTTATCCTCAGTCATTTCTTTATGCAAATGTCGCTAGAGAGGTGGAAGATGTTCGGGGACGCCCCAACAGAAGTCCTTCAGGAATGTTTCGCCCAGATGCCGGCTGAAGTCGACCAGGATCCGATATGGACGCGGTTACGCACGAAATTTACAAAGCGTCTGCAGCCAGGCATCGGAGTCCCTCCCTCTGTTCATTTCGAGCATGTATCGGAAGAGTTCCCGTTCTTCCAATTCGAGGGTTTAGTCGTTGACTTTCTTTTCGCGGTAATGGACGAACTGGATGCTCCTGTACTTAGTCAACTCGAGAGGGGAAAGATTGATGGATTTAGCCAAGTTGAGACACAGGAGCTGAAAGAGCGGATTGGCCTATGAAGCAACCCGACTTCTTGGCTAGATCAGTGCTCTACATATATCAAACGTGCCATCAGTTGCGTCTTGGCGTGCAATCCAGATATACCTCACCTAGGAGGAGTCTCCACGATGCCATTCGAGGCTAGGAACGAGAACATAATCGACGAGCATGATGCCACCATGCAAACCCTACGGGCCCTATGACAGGCAACAAGAGGAGTAGACCCATAAGAATGCATCAGCCGGGAGACAGACAAGGACATGAAAGACGAAAGCGGAGCCGGGTGCGGCACAGATTGTGCTATTAGAACGTGGATGAATGCATACTCAGGAACCCAGACTATGTAGCACTCGCTTATAACTATTAAGACGCGTCTGTTTAAAGAGTCGTAGATTAAACAGGAACTGTATGCGAATACCGCTTACTCAAAATCTCAACGTTTCTGCAAGATTGGCTATAATTTACACAAGAGATAAGCAAGACTCGACGAAAGCTAAGGCTGTCACGGCGCAGTGGGACAACGAGGCCGCCCATCTTCTCAGCCCAAAAGCATGCGCCTAGGGTCTTCGATATACTCCTTGACCTAGAACCGAAAAGAATTAGAAGCCGTGCCGAGGACACAGGACGGGGAATCGAACCTTGACTAGGAAGGTCACTGCTTCTCGTCCATCGAGAAGTCGATGATCATAGGTCAACGCAAGATACATCATCTATTCGAGAGGTCAGTAGTCTCGAAATGTCTACCGTGGGTGGACTTACTGGTCTGATCTCAATCTTTCCGTTCACGGCCACAGGTCTATCTTTGATGGCATGAAGCCCAAGAACCGCTGCAGACAATTAGTAAGCCGAATCGAAGGATAAGGGCAAAGGGAAGTGCTCGCCTGTCTGTGGAAGATTGATAATCGGAGTGCCCATAAGAGATCCGAAAACTCCGCCCTGATGTACAAGTTAGTGTGGCTACGCGCGGATAAGTTGAAACGACAGATACTTACGTTGCTAATGGTAAAAGTACCTCCAGCCATGTCCTCGATCGTCAATTTGTTGTCGCGAGCCTGCATCAACTGTCAAAACGACGCGGAAGAGAATTGGTTGTACATCACTTACCTTCTTTCCCAGATCTACAATTGCTTTTTCAATTGCAACTAGATCCATTGACTCTGCATTGCGAACTACTGGTGTCACAAGCCCTTTTTCAGTTGCAACGGCCACGCTGATGTCCACATAATCCCTGTACACGATGGTGTCACCTCCATTAGGACCCTCGATCGACGCGTTGACTGCAGGCACATCTTTCATGGCAAGTACGCAAGCACGGGAGAAGGCACTCATGAAGCCGAGCTTCACACCGGTCTTCTTCAGCACGTCATCCTTGTAAAGTTTGCGGAATTCCATGAGTGATGACATGTCAACTTCGTTGAACGTAGTAAGGGAGGCAGCTGTATTCTGAGACTGTTTCAAGCGCTCCGCAATTCGGAGACGCATCCGGTTCATTTTGACCTACACAAAGTGATTTAGTGAGTATACGTAGCCAGCATAGGCAGCAAAACTTGGAAATGACAGGGACGAGGGTCGAGAGAGTACCCACCCTTCTTTCTTCACGGCTGCCGAGAGTATTCTGCGAACTGGGGACAGGCTGCGTCTTTGGTGATTCTGCCTCCGGCTTTGTCGAAGGTTCAGGTTTGGGGGGAGAAGTAGCTTTGGGCTGCTCAGGTGGCGGTGCGGGCGCCTTGGGTTCTTCGGCTTTGGGCTGCTCTGACGGTTTTGACTCTTCGGTGGAAGCAGGCGCCTTGGGCTTCTCAGGAGCTTCCTCATTTTTTAACTCAGGAGCGCCTCCCAACTCAAGCTTGACCAGGTCCTGCCCAACAGTAACGGTATCTTCTTCGTTCACAAGGAACTCCTTGATGGTGCCCGATTCAGGAGCATTGACCGAGACATCAATCTGTGCGTACACAGATATCAATTAGATTTCGATTGGCCATGCAACGCCTGAATTGTCGAGCCGGCGGTCCATATCTTACCTTATCGGTCTCAATCGTCGCTATTTCTTCGTCTCGTTCAACGTAATCTCCAACCTCTGTAGCCGAGTTAACTCAGGGATCTCTTGCCAATGGCAATAGTACAGCAACTTTAAAGCGAGAGACATACGTTTCGAGAACTGTTTCAGGGTACCCTCTGTGATCGACTCCGCCATCTGAGGAACCTTGACGATGGTGTCCGCTGATATTTAATCAGTACTGGGGTCTGAAAGTAGGGAACAAGGACTAGTATCACCATAGCTTCGAATCTGATGACGTCCAAGCGAGAGATTGAATCCAAAGTTGACGCTACTGCCGAAGTAAAGATGCATAAGCTATCTTGCAAAGAGGAGAAATCAATGTCGCATGGGATTTTCTTACCCGGACGCGGAGGAGATTGATGGAAGACGAGAAATAGGAGTGTTGGAGACATTGCCACGAGTCCGCAGAGCAACTGACGAAATATTCCTGTAGCCAGCAGAAAGCAGGCTACGAGACGCGCGGATAGTTTGCAGAACTGATTTGTGCCCTGACAGGCGGTAGGATGGTAATCGAGAAGCCATGATATCCGAGTCTCAATGGCAAGAATAAGGACTTGCAATAAAATGGGGAAAGATGAAGTTTCAAGGTAAAGAGACCTTTGCAAGTATAATTGATCTTAACAGATACGTGAAGCACCTTCTGTGGCTTCAACAGCAGTCCCCTCGACTCGCGTTTGCAAAGTGACGAAAGTGAAGGCAAGAAGATGTAGGACCGGGAAGAGCTCGAGCGCGGGCCGAGACAGCCGGGATTTTCCTCAGCATTGAAAGGTTATTTGGCCTGAGGCTCCCTGGATTCCTTGCATCCGGCAAATTGATACGGCCATAGCTCACCCACGGAGTATTATTATTACGCTCCTTCGGTAAGCTGCAAAGGCCAGTCCAGCAGTTATCTCCTCCCGAAACCGCTAATGGGCAGTACACAGCAACAGACTCATGATCCGTATATCCCAGCTAAAAGTGAAGGCACACTGCGTCTAAGGTCATTGGAGACCTTGTGTCACATCATTCGTCACAATTGGGATCAGTGACTTCAAAACAAGTGCAATCGCTATCTGAGAACGGGATTGGGTTGCCCATCTCCATATATCACCATGTCCGTCAACCCAGTTGCGTATGTTTTCCCTTTGCGTGGATATTGAAGTTGAAGAGATTCTAATATGAGTACGCTTCAGGTCCTTGTACCGACGATGCCTCAAGCTTGCGCTTGATTGGGCCGTACATAGACAAACATGGCGCGGACAAGCGGTTTACATCAGATCTCTTTTTGAAGCCAATAAGGACGTCCGCGATCCTCGCCAGCAGAAGGTGACACTTTCCCGCGCTATCTCTGCACATGCGCTTGTACTAAGACTATTCCCAAACATCAGGTTTTGTTGCGAGAGACGGAAAAGCTATTGGAAACATGGAAGCACCCGGATCCCTATCGGGCGCCTACTGCTCCTGGCGGTATGTGTCCTGGTTGACTGATTCATGCGCGGATGAAAATCTCTAACAATCCTGTAGGTTCGAAATATGAAAGAAATCTTCCTGCGCCGAAATTACCTTGTAAGTATACCTCGGAACATCATGGATATATTCTGCTCTCTCGCTAACCTCGAGTCTGCAGATGCTGGTGAAGGGCACGCAGAAAATCATTGATGGATGGAAACAGTGTGATTTGTTAGGACTGTACAATACAAATCAACCGTACTGCATCTCATCACAGACACGATAAGCTACATAGATTGAGGCTTAAAGAATAAGAGTGCAGTGTAGATCTGGAAAGTCATTGTTTTGAAATCATTGGACGTGAAAATTTCATCTCTAAGATGGCCTAAAACCACCCGACCGTAGTTCCCGAAAGCTCAAGTCCCATCAACAGGCTGTCGGTATCATGCCATGTCCGCAGACATAATGTACAACCATAAAAGAAACTGCAGAATAAAAAAAAGCAAAGAGCCATAAACGTGCCCATTCCAGAACCCCATTATCGCATCAATAAGTGAACCGAACCACGCCAGATTAAGAAAACCAACGAAAAAAATATAGCCTACAGCTCCTGGCTAGGGCCCTTTCCGCTCTTGGGAGTCTTCTTGGGGAGAAGATCTGCATACGGTAATTAGCACACTGATTGATAGTAGTCAAGAAAGAAGACTTACTTTGGTGGATGTTGGGCAAGACACCACCCTGGGCAATGGTGACGTGACCGAGGAGTTTGTTCAATTCCTCGTCGTTACGGATGGCGAGCTGGAGATGGCGAGGGATGATACGGGTCTTCTTGTTGTCACGAGCGGCATTACCAGCCAATTCGAGAATTTCAGCAGCAAGGTATTCAAGAACAGCGGCAAGGTAGACAGGAGCGCCTGGGAGATGTCAATATGCGTCAAAGAGATATGTTTGACCACTTTAAACATACCAGCACCGACACGCTGAGCATAGTTACCTTTGCGGAGCAGACGGTGAACACGGCCGACGGGGAAAGCGAGACCAGCCTTGGACGAGCGCCTAAAAAGCGAAGTCAGATCAGACCGACTGGAAGAGGTAGAGGGGAGCCAACATACGACTGGGCGTTCTTGCTGCCGCTGGCCTTGCCACCTGATTTTCCTCCAGTCATTTTGAAAGTTGAACGTGTGAAATAGATTAGATAGGTTTGCGAAGAAGGATCAAGTTGTACGGTTTCGAGAAGCTGATGGTTGTGGGGGGTGGAAAGCGAAAAGGATGATGGACGAAAGGGAAAAGGGACTTTGCTGATGACCAGCGCGAGGGAGCGGACATTTATAAGGACACGGTGATAGTGACGTTGGGCTGCCGGAATACCTTTTAGATCACCCTCTCGCTTAGTGGGGTTGTCCAATGAGGAGGGAGATCAGAGCCAGTGGGTCGGTCGCATTGGTGTGCCAGATCAGGCAAGGGTCGTAATTAACAGCCGTACTATCAGTTACAGCGGACTTGGCGTGATCCTGGGCCGCTTTCTGCGCTAAATGACGCGTCCACCCCTCGCTAATCATACAGATCATACGCATCTGTGACGGTATTGAAATTCTGCCTCTGTCGCACACCTCAGATCAACAGCTGGTTTCGCGGCCTGGTATAAGTACGTCGCTTCCCTCATCACCGCGTCTCTTTCACTTTCTCTTCATCCACATTCCACCACTTGTCTACACGCCCCCCCATCTGCGACACACTGTCTCTAAAAATCTCATTTACACTCTTAAGTTAATTTACAATCTCTTTCGACTTCACAAATCAAAATGCCTCCCAAAGCCGCTGAAAAGAAGCCCAGCACTGGTGGCAAGGTTCCAGCTGCCAAGGCTCCCGCTGAGAAGAAGGAAGCTGGCAAGAAGACTGCGGCTGCTGCTTCTGGCGATAAGAAGAAGCGCGGCAAGACCAGGAAGGAGACCTACTCTTCTTACATCTACAAGGGTTAGTGATGCATAACGCGTCCACAAAAGCAGGCGGTTTCGTGTCTAGTTTGGAACCTGAAGCTAAAATTCCATTTAGTCCTCAAGCAGGTCCACCCCGATACTGGTATCTCTACTCGTGCCATGTCCATCCTGAACTCTTTTGTCAACGGTATGTGAGATCCGCGCTCTTCAGGATCGCGTCTAATCTCCTCGTACAGATATTTTCGAGCGCGTTGCTACCGAAGCTTCCAAGCTCGCTGCCTACAACAAGAAGTCCACCATCTCGTCGCGAGAAATCCAGACATCGTAAGTTGAACATGGTCGCATGTCCTGAATATGATCGCTGACGTATATCCAGTGTGAGGCTCATCTTGCCCGGTGAACTGGCGAAGCATGCCGTGTCGGAAGGCACAAAGGCAGTCACGAAGTACTCTTCTTCCGCCAAATAGGCTGTTTTATGCTCTTGTTTTCTTTCGCTTGTTTGCAGGATTGTCTTTTTGTTTTCCAGCCTCGAGATCTTGCGTGATTTTCGGGCGGTCGGTTACTGGGTGTTCGCGGGATTTTTAATGTGTCATGGGATGGCTTTATTTTATTTCCCCTTGGGCCGATTTTTTTATGGTTGCAACTCGATACGTGAATGCGGTGTAACATAACTCGGATCTAGGGTTGGTTGCAATGTTCTACCTTCCCTTCTAGAGCTCGAAATTGATGACGCTTTAGTGCATATCTTCTGAAATCTCTAGCTATTGCCTTGCTCACGTTGAAGGTTTGCCAGACCTTCAGGTCATTGTATCGCGACCGCGATGCTTTGGGCTAATATGTCTGCAACTACTCCGTACTTCGGGGGGGGGAGTTACGGTCAGCCCCAATACGATCCTTCGGTGGAGACTCCAACGCTTCCTAGCGACATCCCATCACAAATTCTCATCAAACTCGTCGTCTAGTGCTTCAACTTCATCCAGTGCCTCGGCGCGACCGGAAACGATGGTTGGCTGCATCTCTCCGTTTAGAATGTGAATAATCGGTTTTCCCGGAGTGGAGGCGACGCGATTTTTCCAGTCATCCCAGTCACTCTCATCTTTGATGAGGAACCCAATTAGCATGCTGGGATCCATATCTCTGATATGTAACCTTCTCAGTCGGCGGGTATGATACGAATCAAGCTCCTCTTCGGAGTAAGGTTCATTACTTTGATGGTCCGACAACGCGGGACGGGTGTGATGGGGGTCAAGGTAAAAGAAGTGGGAACCTTGAACGCCGACGAAGTAATGAGAAGCTGATGGACGACCTCTGTCGTATGTAGCAGGATCAGCGGGCCGGGGCGTCTGGGATAAAGTGCGGTTTGGTGGAAGATTGTGACCTACCCTGCAATGCCAACAGACTGGGGATACTGTAGCGTAGCCTTCAATCCTTCCCAGTAGACGGGAGTTACGTGGTCTATACCCAATCTAATTCCTATGAGAATAAGGGTCGGATGAAAGCGCTCGGATTCGCCTTTAGCGATTGTAGTGAACCTATCTTCGAAGACATCCGAGGTATCATTTGTGACGTAGACTTTAACTTCTGGGTTCGCACATTGGCTTGACAATGCCCTGTGATGTCTGTGAGCTTTTGTGGTTGGGATTTATGTGGACCTTATCTTACTCGATGCATCGAGCAGTTGCAGACGGTCCAAACCATTCCCCTGGGTATTTATTGCATGCCTCCGCGCCGTGCTTCACAAAACGATGTATAGAGAACTGTGCATCAGGGTGATCTGCGAACAGCGACAGTAGTTTTGCTTCTTCTTCGACCTTGCTTCCTCTGCGCCAATCTATCCGCTTGTCAGCAATGGAAACTTCATCTCGATCGTGCAAGCCAACTATGACATACCACGGCCCAGGCGTAGGATCGATAAGGTATTGGCAAGGAGGCTTTGACCCGATCGTATCATGCAGCCCCATCCTGTATCAGACGTGAAACCTCGGGGATCCATGAGCTGGCTTCTCAGGCGAACGTTCAGTGTCATTGATGACCCTGCATCACGATCTTCGGATCTTGGTATTGGAGTAAAGTTGGATCGGTATGTGATCCAGAATCTCGATTCGAAGTCTTGGAGAAATGCTTCTGGCCAGCCGTGGATGCTCGCATCCTTGGACGCTGTAGCCTTGCCTGTGATCACCTCACTGGTGCTGTGGTTGTTTCCGCAACTATTGTCTTCCCGAGATCCTGTGGACTTTGGAGCCTTTACGTTGCTGGTCGTGGCAGCCTCGACATTCGATTCCTTTGGGTCTCTTTCACGAGCAGCTGAGAGGGAATGAGCAGAGTATTCTTTGCCCAGGCACCAGATGGATGCATCGGGATCCTCGTCGTTTCTAGGCTCTGGGTCCCAGAAGTATTGTACGAGGCGTTTGTATTTCCCTAGGTGCACGTTGCTCATGTCCATACCTGGTTGACAGTTTCGTTAACCAGAGAGATAAGATCGGAGGTCTCGTGTTAGAGGAATAGGAGCTCTGTGGTGCGGATTCGGGTCACGCATTCCTCTTCGTGTACACGGGAGGAAATAATATATATATATGTATCAAGTTACGAACGAGTTCCTCCTAACAGGAGAGAAGAACAGCACCAACGAAGTACTAGTCACTACTAGGCTAAGAGTTTCAGAGGATATGACCTGGAAGCCCCCATGTATTAATTAGAGACATGGCACGCCTCGAGACACTACGGTACTATACATTCACGAGGGGTCAAACGAGGAGCAAGGACGTCATCAACCTCTGGCTACAGTGTAAGGTGATGCTACAGTACACAGTAGCGCCCAGCTGAAGTTCTACAGAAAAAATTGGACCTCAGGACACTGTCTTTACATTGACCTCAGTATTGACCTGCCTCCAACAGTGGGTGAGCGAGTAACAAAACACAGTATTCATCCGATCTATCAAGAGCTGATCTAATTACACCGTAATCTGCCAGCAAATGAGGATGTCCCGCATCGCTCTCAGTAAAGATTGCTTCACCGCCCGATAAAACCCGACAAATACACCCATGTACTCGTGCAAACCCGTTGTGGCCCATCAGATACAGCAATGGATGACATTCTACATTCTCAGCGACACATTTTAAATCATTGACCCCACCAACCAGGTGCCGCATGGAGTACACCCTTCCCAATCTTGCCGGCAAATTTTCAGACTGCCACCACTGGTAAAGAGGCGAAAATTCGCAATGGCTCGATCTAGCAAGGCCAAAGCACGCATTAAGCGGCAAAATGCCGTAACAAAAGCGCATACAGGTGAGCTGGCGATCCAATAGACACAGCCTGCCCTTGTGATCACTGTTGGTGCTGGACTGACTCCCGCGAACAGGTCTATCTCCCCATCGATTCACTATGCAGCAGGAAGCGCGGAACACCGAAGGGCACAGCCTCTGGCGGACGAAGTCTGAGCTTCGGCATAAAGCGGTCCTCTTTGTGAGGGCAAGCGATCTTCAAACAGAGGAGACCCATGAGCCAAATCTCGAGTCCTCCGATCGGGGTCTCGAAACAGATCAAACCACCGAGCAGTATATCGATCGGCTGGACAGGATGGCGGATGGGAAAGAGGGCGTCGAAAACACGATCTTTTTCATAGACACGGAAGGCGACGGTGTTGCAGACACTGGACTACCAGATCCGACAACCGCGGCGTCATCGCCAAACGCTGAAACTTCAAGCGAGGACGAAGTGGTGTTCTGTGGGAGAAACAACTCGAGAGCCCGTGCTCCTCACCCACACTTCCAGCATGTCACGATCAAGGACGAATCGATTCTGGACCCAGAAATTGACGATGGGTCAGAATTGAGAGAGGATGCCAGCAGTGAGAGTCGTCGTGACATGGACTCAGATGGATTTGAGATCCACATGCCATCACCGGTTAGGTCATTTACAACAAAACCTGCTCACCCGGATCACACTTTCTTTAGGAAAGTCAGTGACGATGCTATTTGCTTGAACCTTGGCAAATCAATCGGTAATCGAAGGCGACGCACAGTTCCGTCGGAGGACGGGAATGAGATAATGGCCGACTACATTGCCAACATCGACAAGGAATATCAAGATTTAGCTATCTCATCGCCAGACACCTCTGAAGCCGATGACAGTAATGACGACGAAGAGTGTTCACAAGTCAATGACGGCGAACAGCGAGCGGAGGGAGCCGAACAAAACGAGGCCGCACCTACGCAACTTTACGACGAGAGAGAGAACTCAGCGAGCGCATTGAGCGATACTGAGTCGGATGAGTCCGACGATGACTTGGGTTCTTACTTCGAACTTGGCGAGGATCTCCTTCTCGACACCGATATAGACCTAGAAGAAATCAGGACTTTAAACAGACAAGCAAGAAAGTACCAGAATACCGGCCATCAGCGCAAACGCAAGACCAAAGGAAGAAAATCATTCCCGTCGGCATCCGCCCTGGCGGATGCCCTGGAGGTGGATTCCTACTATGAATTTGACGGATTTGACATCATGGATTTCGATAGACCCAGCTTGAGGAAGAAGGCAAAGGGAAAACAGCCTGCTCTCAATCTAAAACTTTCCGATAGCGAGCTTGAACATGAATTGGAGAGAGCATGGCAGAATGACCGGGAGCGCAAGAAAATCAGAAAGCAGCACCGGGAAGACCTTCGCTCTCAAGGTTTGCTTGGCAGAACGAGAGGGAAGCTGGATATGAAAGGAAAGTATCCAAACGGGATCAGCTTTGACGATGTGAAAACGGAATTGCGCATATTCCTTTTGTCATCGAATGATAGGTAAGTGCTATTGCCCAAATAAATTTGCTCTTAAGTGGCCCTCGACTGACATTTCTCAGCTTATCATTACCTCCCATGAGGAAACAACAGAGGAAACTCGTTCACGAGATGGCAAATGCGGTATCTTTGAAGTCACAATCGCGAGGGAGTGGGTCATCAAGATTCCCTGTTCTTTACAAGACTTCGCGGACTCCTCGATATACACACAAAACAATATCCAAGGCAGAGAAAATCTTATCTGCCGAGAAATTCAGTCGCCGTATGAACAACTCATCAGAGCCTAGAGCACCAAACAGAGCTATCAAAGTTCGCCGTGGCCGTCTTGATGCCTCTGTTTCCTATATGGATGGTGATATTGTCGGTGCGTCTGCACCAGAAATTGGAGCCGAGAACAAGGGCAGGGCCATGTTAGAAAAAATGGGCTGGAGTACAGGAACTGCCCTTGGTGCTACAAATAACAAGGGCATCTTAATACCTGTTGCCCATGTCGTGAAAAATACCAGGGCCGGTTTGGGATAATTATCAATGTATCATGCTTGTTATTGCGATTAAGTTCGTTTCTCCTAAAGTCATAATGGTTACAAGCAGAGATGCCAGTCATAAACTTCATACTGCATTTGCAAGGTTCAGTGTAGTTTGAGGATCAGTGTCTGGCATATTGTTATCACCCATCATTTCCACCCTGGAGATGCCCCCATATCTATATCAAACCATATCACGTCATAAGAAGAGCTCATCAATTTTTACTTCTCAATTTCTTCCCAGTGGACCCACTGGGCATAACACGTGGTTTTGCATGATCAAGCTCTCTAATGTGGCTGAACAATTGGGTCCTGGAAGGAAAAGAAGCATTGCAAGTTGCACAAAGCAATCCTGAGTGTTTTTCAGATGCATTTTTGGCAGCTTTTTTAGCGCGTTTGAGCTTTGCCCTGCCCATTTTATTGGGTGTTTCTCCCGAAACCTCTTGCAGGCCAGAGGCCAACAGTTCCCGGGATAGTGTATATATCGCATCCTCTGCGTCCTCCTCTGCAGATGAGCTATCTGCTTGAAGCCGTCTCTCTACAGCTTCCCGCGGGGCGTATTCGGCACTGCTACCTTCTGGATCCGAATGCACGTTCCTGAGTTGATCAGAATGCGATGAATCTTCAACGTCAGAATGCGATTGGGTGTCATGTGAGCTGTCATTAGCCATCAGATGCCTGGTGTCGTTATTGTGACTTTCAGCGCGCGAATGAAGTTTATCAACTTCGGCCGGATTTTCAGATGAGACCCCAGGAACCTCATAAGATGCCTCCTGAGTACGAGCAGCGACGCTAGCCTCATTTGAACCGCTCATGTCGTCGTCGCCTGCAGACCACAGATGCTTGTCCTGCGCTCTCATCTCAAAGCGAAGCTGCTTAACGGCCTTTATGTGCTTCTTGCTACGCTCATGTGCCTCAAATTGTTTCTGGCTCTTGAAACTTTTGCGACAAACGACGCATTCGAAACGTTCCAATTCACTTTCCGAACTAAAGATTGGGTCTTCTTCGGGTTCCTCGGATTTTGCCCAATCTGGAGTGACATGGTCGCGTAATTTAGCATGATTGACAGCGCGCGACCTGGCAGCTTGCGCGGCTGCGGACTGGCGAAGAGTTTCCTGTCGTTGGGCTTCACTCTGCGCGTTGAGCTTGTATCGGGGATCGCGCTTCTTGACGAAAGCTACCAGCGATCTAACAGCGTCGTTAAATTCACGAATACCTTCTTCTCTCAGACGTCGATTCTCCTTTTCCATCAGCCTACGAACGCGGCGATCTGGCGCATCGGAATATCGGTAAGCGTCTTTCCATGCGAAAGATTTCCGTGTAGAGAAGCCGCTCCATACAGCGTAGAACGGTCGTACAACGGTTTCAAAGTCATCGCCGCTGGTCCCAAATGTGGGATACTCAACGAATTCAGCATTCTCCCATTGACATGCAAGCCTTTCTTCGCGAGCGAGTTGATCGAACGTCTCGCGAAGGCCTCCGTAAAACCCACTAGGAGAATCCGAGAACTCCATACGAGGGCTGAATTTTGAAAACAGGTTCATGATATCAGCAGCAGTTGTCAACCGGGTATCATACGAATACTGGGCTCCGGTCGATGCGCCATCGCTCCCCAGGAACGCATCGCGATGAGAATCGTACCACGATCTTTCCTGGGGGTCTGAGAGCACCTCGTATGCAGCTTGGATTTCTGCAAATAGTTTGGTTGAAGATTCGACATTTCCGTAGTTTCTGTCCGGATGTAACTCGAGTGCTTTTTTTCTGTATGCTTTCTTCAACCTAGCAAGTTGGTTAGACTGGTCATTTATGCGCTTAATGATCAGATATAACCCACTCTTCTGCTGAAGCATCTCGCTCAACCCCAAGCAGTTCATAGTAGTCAGTTCTCCTTTCCGTTTGCTCGCCATTGATCTCGGAGCCTTTTGCGCTGCTTGTCGACTGAGTTTGCCCCATGGATTCACAAGAGCCAGTTGGAGAGGCCACTTTTTTTTGAACAGAAATGATTGATTAGGCTGATCAGCAGTGGAACATGGTCCACCTAAACTTGATGTTGTAATCATAATTCCGCCTTCACACACTTCCGAGCAAGTGGCGGCTTTTGTTGAACATCATCGTAGCATGTCTAGATTAACTAGTGAACGGGCATCCGACCACTTCTATCACTTTAATAATGGTTATCTTAGAAGAATTATAACTGCAGTCACTTATTGGCAGCTTGTGAAATCAGGAGTTACTGAGCGCTGAGGCGTTCCCTGCTATCCTCCGATCTTGTACCAAGTTTTTGATTCCACAATCCATTCGGCCACCGCTGCTCCTTTTCCAGGACCGCCGTACTGCCCCCTTTCAGGGGTTCGAAGTTTTCATATAGCCTACTACTCTGAGTCTTCATCGGTACACTGGCATAGTGATGTCGCTGGACCAACTTCCTGACGAAATTCTGCATTCTATTCTCTGCTATTGCCACCCTTGCTCTACAGCTGCACTAGAACAAACAGCTCGCAGATTCCGAGATATTACCAATGAACCTCTGCTATGGCGCTTTTACTGCCAGACATATTTCAAGTTCTGGGACAGTCGACATGAAATGCCGAAGAAGCTCGGTCTTCCGGTCTCGTCAATCAACTGGAAGGAGCTCTATATTACCAGGCACATGATTGATTGCGCGACCAGCCGAGTGCTCGATAGTATAATTGCGAGTCAAACTGGGCGGATAGGGAAATTCCATACCGTTATTCAATACGGGTACGATGTCAAAGATACCCTTTTACGGCATAGTTCAGAGGCTCCAGGGAGAGAAGACCATCTAGCGAGAAGGTACGCGTTGCAATCGGCATTCATATACCATGCGCTTCTAACCTATTACATCGTGAGATGACAATAGATATTATGCCCAGGCACTTCTCGCATGCTTGCACCGGAAAATTGCAATATCAGAGTGGGTGCGACTTCGAAATGGAGAAAGTGTTTCTCTCGAACGTGCCTTGGGAGCATTTGATCTCTTTATCCCAGAGAGTGAATTCGGTGCATTGGATGAGGTTTGTTATCAGAATACCATTGTATGGGTTGCATCTAATCATGATTCAGATTACATACAGGCTTGATGAGGTTGTTGTGAAGCTCAAAGCTGCGCATTCGAATATCCACAACTTTACACCGCGGGAGAAGGCTCTAGCAGTGGCATCCTTTCTTCGGGCAAAAAATCTCACTGGAATTGAGCGAGGGCGTAATTACCATTGCTTGGAGCATAATTTTTTGGGAATTGCCTTAAATGACCCTGAGCATAACTCACTTCCGCTGATTTCAGCCGCCATCTATTGCTATGTTGCCCAGAGCGTCGGGCTGAAAGCCCGTCCATGTGGCTTCCCTTTCCATGTCCATGTGATAATTATGCCACCTCCAGGACTCGATATGGACGGCAATGTGCTTGCGGCAGGAGACACCGGTGAGCCGATATATATGGATCCATTTCGCTCAGACAGGGAGACGTCACTTTCCGATTTGCAAAGCCAGCTAAATTTCTTAGGAGCATCGAGCATCGAGCAATCTGCGTTTCTTGGGGAATCTCTGACTTCGGAGATTGTTATACGGTGTGGCAATAATATCTTGACTTCTGTACAACAACCGCCTCAGCTCCCTAACATGCGCTTGGCTGGGGTAGACGTCACAAGCGCAAAATATGCTGCATTATGGGCTTGCATGCTCTTTGCTGGACCATCTAGGCCAATGGAAATCCGGCATCATTTGCCGTGGCTAATGGAAACATTTGCTACGGAATTCCCGTCCGACATCTATCTGGTTGAGCAACATATTGTTCCTCTCTTTCATGGAATGCTAGAGTACGAGCATTTACTAGAGAGCCTCCATGTCATGCGAGCTGTGGATGCGATACCGAAACAAGTTCGGCGACGGGGTGCTGAACACAAACACGTTACTTATCGCATAGGTCAAGTATTCCGACATCGACGTTATCATTACAATGCCATAATTACAGGATGGGATGCGGAATGTGGTGCGGGCGAGCAATGGATGAGACGAATGGGTATTGATCGCTTGCAAGCCGGTAGACACCAAAGTTTCTACCATGTCCTGTAGGTTTTCTGCATCGCTATATTACATCGTTGCGTATTCTGCTAACTTGCTCGCACCTTAGTGTTGAAGACAAGAGTGTCCGATATGTGGCCGAGGAAAATATTCAGATTATAAAACCACATGTTAGAGAACTGCCAGCAGCGCTCACTGCAGCAGCTGGCAAGCACTTCAAAAGATGGGATGACAAGACTCGGACCTTTGTGAGCAATATTAAGGATGAATACCCTGATGATTGAGCATGGCATTGTCTTCTTTCCTCCGTGGGAAATCCATAAGATAGATCGAGGATTCAACTCTAGTTGCCCTTTCTCTTTATTCCCCTCTATATTGAATATGCGCCGCCTTGTTGTAGATAAAGGTATAATAGGATAGGATAAAATATGGGCGGCAGTTCAACCACACCCCCATACGGCGGACTGAATCTAACAAAGGGTCAAAATTCGTTTTTTACCAGAATTTCAAATTTCCACGGCAGATTCCCTATAATCACAAACTAATCAAGTGATAGCTAATGATGAGTCATTATTTTAGATTTAAGTTATAAAGTATTTTAGGCAGGTCCCAGCTCAACAGCAGTAGAATTTTAGTGGCTGGGGGTAGAGCTTCAGATCAGAGAAACTACTCACTGAAAATTGATGCTCTACCCCCATTGAAGTCTCACTTAACCTCATTAGTGCATACATTTATATATATATCCTACAAGTCGCATATGATCAAGCCATATATATATCCTACAGTTGCATACAATGATACGGTTATTGAGCCACATATATATGAGGAGTTATAATAAATTATATTAATAATAGTTAATTAATAAGTATTATCTTAATGGCTATTAAGAAGATATTAATAAAATTTAGGGCTTATTTCTATAAGAGAAGTGTAAAATATATAGAGGAACTATATAAGTAGATAAATAGCATTATTATAATCTACGATATTATTACTATAATATTTATTGGCAGTAGAAGATAGTAAATATAATAAAGTATTAAAGATAATATATTATTTACTAGGCTTATAGAAAATATATAGATTGAATTATTAAATATAGAAAAAGGTATAAATAAGCTATAAATTCTAGTAGTTAATAAATATAGAATATAAGGATGTTTATTTAATAATATTAAGTTATAGAATAATTAGTAAAGTTAATTATTACAACTAGTTTTATATAGCTTTAATAAGATAATAAGTTTTATAAAGTATTTATACTAAACATGTCACCTCAAGTTCTATAGGCTAATATTTCTTTTTAATGTCTATTAGGCTTTTACTTAAGAATATGACAGGTTAAATAGAGTTTCAAGGAGGTGGAGTTGAAGGATTGGAGGGCATAATATCATGATACAGCCAAAGCCTTTCTTCTTGGAAGCATTAAGGTCAATGTAGAGCTGTCATGTGGGGTCGCCATGCACAAGGAAATAGTGATGTCGTTGTTTTGAGGTCTTTGGGTATTGACATTAGGGTGTTATAGGCAGTGTTCCCATAGCCCTGGTTGTACTGAGGTGGTCACTATTGCCATAACGTAATCCATCATCGAACCGGACACATCATCGAACCGGACATCCCGAACCCCT
>JSYV01000655.1:0-54813 GCA_000787455.1 Evansstolkia leycettana | reverse complement strand
TGCATCTGCAGCCTTTCGGATTGATGGAAATTGGCCCTTTTTATAGGCCTGAAGGGTCAATTGAAGACGTTCCTCCCTAGATATATCGGCCATTAGGTGATGGTGGGTGGTGGTGATAGTAATAGTCAAAAACTCGGTGTTGGTGTTGTGGCTGACCAGCTCGGTGGTGTGACCAGCTCGGTGGTGGATTACGTTAGCTCCTTCTGCTGAGCAATTTCCAGCAGCTCACATTGTCGGAGATATCGAGACGAAATCATACCTTGATCGAGATGACCTAGTAGCACGATCACTTTGTGTAGCCCATACAAGTGAGTCATTCCGAGCACTGATGAGCAATTAAGGTACAACAGATGCCGGACGTTAGCATTGTTACTACCTACTTGTAGTCTACTTAAATCGTCCATGGATGGCCAAGAAGGGTGCCCAAAAACATTACATGTGAGCAACACGGAACTAGTTAGTGGTGAAATTCCTGCAAGCCCCGTAACTTGGAGAAAATAGATTGAAGCAGCAGGAGCAAGTAAATACCTCTCAGGTACACCTCGTAATCCTGTGGAATTGGGAACATCTGCCCCTTCTAGCTACCTGAGAATGTCACAACAAAAATTGTCAACGGACAAGTCAAGTCTAAGGGCGCTCTTGGCAGATGCGCCGAAAAATGGTACAAGGAGTCTCTTGGTCAATACCGAGACTGGTCTGTGAACATTACTCGCTTGAAGACAAGCGTCATAAGACATGGCGTCTTTCCAATCAGGCTCTGCACTTCCTTTAAGCCAAGTCGATCTGAGGTGATCGCTGAAGACTCGTACCGCTGTGCAGTTATTGTTATCTTTCCCTTGGCAGGACAGATTAGACACCGATGAGATTGGCTAGCAACATGCAAGCATAACAGGACGTGGCAGGTGGGACAACGAAGTCAACATGGGCGATCAGAATTACAGCGGATGCTTGCAAGGATCGGGCAGACAAAGGTGTCTTCTCTGGATTATGTCTAACAATACCATACACTGTCTCTCCTAGGACCTGAGGAGGCATTGGGCAAGCTAAGCGGAGACATATAAGTATCCTAAGGAGCCCCTCATCGTGGACCTTTCTCGTTGCTTTACTGAGTTCCATTGTCGATACATCGCATTGCATCCTCCTGCTCTCTAAACATTCAACGAACGGGCGATGTGCCTGGAGCACCATTCTCCAACGAGCTGTGGATCGTGGATTTGGCGGATTGGGTTCAAGATAAACCTCACTTGGTCTCAGCAGAAGTAGACTGACGGATTTGAAGAAATGAGTTATCGCGAACAGGGCAGATTCATGGCATAAAAACCATCTCATCTCATGGACAGATGATCAGTCACAGGAAGACAACTGGTCAAAATCCTCTGAAGCATCTCGACTGTCATAGAACAGGACAAACCTTGATATCAATACTAATAACCATGAGCAGACTTTGCCTGGACTGATCTTGTCCCAACGGACGAGCTACCTAGGTAGCGTGCAGAGGACCCGTTGCCGCTTTGTCCATGATGACTTAATGGTCATGGCCACGAAAAGAGACTTGCAAAATACAGCACTCCGAATTCAGTGAAATCCTAGATCATGCTGCTAACAGAACAGCAGGAATCATTTCCACTCTGATAGGGTTTTAATTATTGTCATGTTGTAGCAGGTGTACAGTGAGATGGGTTGGCGTTCAAAATTCAAAGCGGCGAGAAGCGCTGCCGGAAAGGGAACACTGGATATTGCGGGAGTCTGGGAAAAATGACATGAATTCTTTTAGTCCCCCTTTCCTGAGCCCACCCAAAGTTCCCAAATTGCTCGTTGCACTTTCAAGCGTGAGACCACTGGACGGCTCCAGCTTATTTTCCCAGCCCCAAAAGTCTTGACTCTTGCATTATTATTTGCGATCGTCTTTTGCTGGCTCTAACAAGCAGCCTTCCGTCTGGCCCTTTTTTGTTGGCTCTGGAATACGTACGTACTTTTCATTATTCTGAACTCTCTCCTCTCCGTGGAGAGACGCCTGTCCCATTCCTGCTTCCCCCGTGCCTCCACTTCTTTCCCTTGCCCCCCTCATACGGCCTCTTTTTGGTGCGCTGTCTTTGTCAAGGTACGCTTGCATTTCATCTCTTTACTCTGACACATCTTTTTTGGGGGGCTTGTTTGCTTGTCACATCACGCGCCTCGCGCGCTGTGGCCACGCACTACTAGCCGCCTATCTGCCATTCTTCGGAATGGTACGCATGCTGCGAACCCCTCTTGTCGCGTCGATGCGTTTCCGTACGGAGTATTCCCTATCTATGATCCAACCAAACAATATCTCCATTCGATTTGCTGATGGTGTAGCATCTTGCGATAGACGATTCTGGTACTTCTCCTGCGCCCTCTGCGCGAAACCGCGCCTGTTCCGAGTCTGGTACCTCTCTGGTCCCGTGACCTCCACGCTCCTCTTCGCAACCTTTCCCTTCCAGCCACTACTACTATTTTCGGACTGGCTTCACTCCTCCGCTCGCAAATCGGCATTGTAGTTGACCAGCCCTGTCGGTATGTAAACCGTACTTTCATAACCTTCTTCCCCAAATTTCCCCATCGCTCATTATTTTTGCCCTCCAATCTCATCGGAGCAATCATCCTCCGACGTGCAGGTCCAGTCGTCGCTTGCCCTTGTGGAAGGCAATCGCGGCTCTACCTACCTGGGTACATTGTGACCTACCTTCAAACCGACGCGTCTAAACCGTATCGTGATGCGGTCTGTGGCTCTAAGTCGGGCATGATATCTTTCATGTGTAGATCCTGATGGCATCGCGCATTTCGTCGATGTATTCTCGATAACTGTTGCGTCGCTCATAGCTTTTTCTGACTGACGCTGTCTCACAGATGGGTTGGTAACACCGCACGACATGAATGCCTGGCTAGCTGACGCCTCGAACCTCCCAAACCATGAGAATGGTGCTTTCCACCCCACAACGATCGACCCTTCTGCCGCATTCCTTCATCCTTCCCCGACTCCTCAAGACCCTAATCAATTCCAGCGCATGTTCAATGGGGTACCGCGAAATGTCTCTCCGGGCTTGCACAATCCGAATCAAGTGATTCCGTCCAAGCGACCGCGACCTGAAGATGGAATGTCAATGTCTCCCAGGCAGGCACCTGGCGGGCTTGCAGCATCGCGATCGCAGACTCCTCACCAGGTGCCTTTTCCAGGATATCAAGGACCGAGCAACGGCGCTCCTCAATTTCCGCCTCATCCTACCCCGTACCAGCATCTTCAACAAGGTGCTTCCCCTAATGTGACTCAATCTCCGATCATGCAGGACTTTGATCAGCACGTTGTTCAGAGAATGGGTACGGCCTCCCCCAGCCCATTTTCCCCAGCTGGTCCCCATGTTGGATCCCAGATGTCGTCCTCGCAATCCGACCACGGGAGTCGAGTGAATACGCCGCAGAACAATGCTTTTATGCCTGGTCAACCTTTTCCCCAAGGTGTTGGGCCGCAGTTTTCACCTGCAACTGCTATGAATCCCGGCGCCGTCCAAGCACCAATGCAGGCGCAATTCAGTGGCATGCCACAAGGATATCAACAAGCCATAGCTGCTCAACAACAGCGACTGTACGCCATGCAGGTGCAGAATCAAGGCCGTCCGATCAATGTCGGTAATCCCGCAATGGCAGGACGCCCTGGCAGTGGTGGAATGAATCCGATGTCCAACCATCAGCAAATGGCAGCCTTGAGGCAAATGCAACAGAACATGACAAAGCCTGCAAATCCGGAGGGTTTCATCAGGTCACTTCAAAAGTTCATGGCGTCGAGAAACCTACCTTTAGACCCCAATCCGATTGTCAGTGGTCGCCCGATCAATCTGGTGCAGCTCTATGCTACTGTGATGAAGTTGGGTGGTTCTAAGAAAGTTACGACTGCAAACATGTGGCCAGCCATAGCTCAACAGCTGAATTTTCCACCTATGCAATTTCCCATGGCGGCCCAAGAGATTCGAGATCATTACCAACGGAACCTCGCTCCGTATGAGCTAGCTTTCCTAAGCACGCAGCAGAAGCAGTTCGCAGACCAGATGCAACAGAATGCATTGCCGCGTCAAGCAAGCGATCCAGCTGGACTGCATTTTCAATCACCACCTGTGAAATCTAGTTCGGTATTTGAGCCGCCCCAACAACCTGCACATTCACCGCAAAATAGCGACTCAATGCCGAATCACATACAACATAGTGCTTCGAACGGGCTCGCAACTCCTTCGCAAATCAAGGCGCAGAGCAAGCAACCTCAGCATAGACCGAGTGTGTCTCGCCAGTCTCAGTCGTCAGCTCAACCGCATGACTCGCCTGGACAGTTTCCGGGACATTCCCCTGCGCAGCCAAGGAAAGCCTCCATCGCCGTACCAGCAAAGGCATCTGGGCCGCTCGAACAACAGTCCAATAAACCGCTTCAGCACCCTATCGAGGACCCTTTCAAACCGATGGTCTTACCGGAGAGCAATTTGCACGGGCCAATTCTTGTGGATGAGCTATATCAGATTGGTGAGGACATCTCAAGGTCAAAACCTAACGTGCCAGCGTTCTCGGAGCTCGGTGTTATCGATATACATGCTCTTACGATGAGCATCCAGTCTGGTCTGCATGCTGAAATTCGAGTGGCCCTCGACACCCTCACGACGGTTTCATGCGAACCAACCATACAAATCTCACTCGAGCATTGCGAGGATCTCGTTGAAAGTCTAATCGAATGTGCTGAGGATCAAGCCGATCTGCTTGCAGAGAATTCAGTAGAGGTGTCTGATGTCATGCTTTTGCCATCATATGAAGAGGTTACCCGTGGATGTCAGCTAGAACTAACGTCTCTCGCTGATGTTCCTGAGTTTGGAAGTCTTGATTATGAGCTCGATCGGGCTGTTGACAGACTCATCTGTATCACAACAATCCTGAGGAATTTCTCATTTTCAGAGTCGAACTTTGGGATTTTAGGGATCCCCCCTGTCATCAGGTTCATATCCACCATTATCCGGTATTTGGGTACTCGGAATATGTTTTTGCGGACGCACCAGAACACTTTGGACTTCATGAAGGACGCGGTCATTTTTCTGAGCAATCTTGCACACACAGTCCAGCTCCCTGGAAGAGAGGAGGCACTTTGCCTCTTACATTTCCTCTTGTCGTTTGCGCCGTCTCCTGTACCGACCGTGGCTCCTGAGGGCATTATGTTCACCAGTTACAACTCCACCATTCACAAATATACCCCCGCAGCTGTTGATTGCTTAGCCAAGTTGCTGGCAAGGGACGAGCCAAACCGGACATTCTTCAAGACGATATTTTCCGGTGATGGGTCATCTGCGGCCCAGCAGGAACTGCTCACTCGTGCTTTTGGTCTGGCTATTTGTGCCGTACCCGATCAACCTCGAAAGCCCCTCGCTCTAGCGGACGCGCGTAAAGTATTCCTCATGCAGGGCTTGTTGGCCGCTGATATCCTGTCTGCGTTCGCAGATGGTGCTCTCGCTAAAGCGTGGCTTGAGTCCATTGATGGATTTGCCATGCATCTACTTCGGCTTTCTTGCTTATTGAGCACTGAACGTGTCCCTCCACCAAATCAGCGTCAATCTCACGCCGCGAGAGGGCAGGCTGAAGCAGAGGCCTACGCATATAGTGTCATAATTAACAGAGGGTTGGCGATTCTTCGTCGGCTAGCCGAGAAATCAAAAAACGCGGACAGTTCTTCAGCTTTGCGGCTTCCCGCAGGCATCGTTCCGAAGAAGGAGAGCTTACTGGGAGCGTTGCTTACGCCTAACGTGGATCCAGATGTGGTGAGACAGCTTGTTTCCTACGCTCAGCTCGCTGAATGATAGGACATTAATAGAAAGACATTTTGGGCCAGTTATGCATACTGCTACTCTTTGCAAGGGCTCGATCTTTCCTTGTATTTGTGTGATGTTCACCTTCTATGATGTCTTCTATCTGAATTCTTTGGTAGGCACTTCATTCATCCTCTGGCGCTGGTGGAAAGATTGCCATTCTTGGACAGTGATATATCGTATCTCCTTGTTCTTGTACAATGCTCAAATACCCTAAAGAGATCGTTCATGAAATCTACATGGGTAATTTCATTTCTTAATCATCTTTTTCTTTCATCTGTTACACGTTATTGATACATCGGTATGGGCATATGCAGTTCGATTTTCGCCGTTGCAGATCAGGGAAAAAGCGATATTTGGGATATGTGTGGCGAAATATGACGAGATAAATTTGAGAGATCATAGTATTGATTTTTAATGGGACTGGATACCAACCAGCAATGTTAATGCTCTTTACACGATGGTTATACGTATGAGCTTCGGCTCAGTGACCAAGGACCAGCATCAACCCAATCCCGATTGATCTCTGATGGATCACGTAAACATCAATGACCATGGAGAGGAAGGCTTCCGTCATTAGAACTAACTAAATCATATTTCACGTTCCGTACTCGATGAACTTGTATGCGCCGCGCCCAACTCAATCAAATGAAATCATCCATCAAATTAGCCAATGGCAACAGAGGAGACGCAGCTGCAAAAGTGATGGGACATGTACATGGAGAGTTACAGAAGAGGACATGAGAAAGGGCGATAAAACACGCAATAACAGCAAAAACCCGGCGAAATCCCTTTCGAGCAAGAGAGGTAAAACAAAATAGGACGGAAAGAGCAAACAGACACTGAGGGACACATAAGAGGATACACAGACTGTTGAAGGGAAAAGAAGCAGAAATCAAGTTGGTACTGTTCTCTGTGACTATTGCACTGTGTGCCCTTCACTTTCGCACACTACTCTTTCCTGATTTTTGACGGTCATCAACTTTTCACACCACAGGTCTTTTGTAATCGAGGGCCGGAGTTTTTTTCAGTGTTCTCTTGTCAGAGACGAACAGGTGATCGACGATCGAGAAGATTGATGATTGCATAAGAATATGGAAAAAAGATTTGATATCGTTCTTAGAAATTGCGTTCGAGGAGGAACTTTTGGATCTCAGGTTTTCGCCAGCCCTGCATGAAGCTCAATGGTTAGTATGCTGCATACAGTATCCCTAGTTGATTTGATCTGCATATCTCCGGAACTCGAAACAACAAGGCGTACATCGCGATCATCCATTCAATCGCGCTCCCGGGTAGGGGAGGGGGAAGCTAAGGGCTCACCTTGACAATGATATGGCCGTTCAATCGATTGATCGTGACATCTGGGCTCTTCACCCCGGGCGCATCTCCAGATTCAAGACCTAATGCACGCGCCAAATCACTTCGCAATGCCTCCAGATCGCCTTCTGTCTTCTGGATCTTGGTCTGCTGCTTCGTTCCGCCAGCTTTGGTGACGAGGTAGACCGGGAGTTGGTTTGAGGCAGTACGGCGGACGAAATACGGTAGATTGGTCAATTGCAGAGGAGTTTCGTTCTTGATTGCTGCTGGAGGCTGGATGTTGTTTGTAGCAGTGGAGGCTGCTGAAGTCTCTTTGAGGGTTTGAGATTGGCGTCTCAGTTGGACGAGGAAGCTTCGGGATTGCTGAGCTGGGAATTTGGAACGGAGAGAGGATGGAATTTGATAGAATTGTATGCGATGGTCTGATATAATGTCAGCAAAAAATGGCCATGGATCTATCTCATCCCGAAATTTTTTCCTCGTCTTGGTGTCTGGCTCACTAGGAAAAGAGGGGAAAAAAGTTGGCAATGCACGCGACTTACGCGATTGCGTCAATCTAGACTGATGACATTGTGTAGACAACAAACTACATGCTCTTGAAGGAGCCGTGAATTGTGATGTATAGAGACGCAAAGGCATTGACGCCGGTGTCATGCGAGAGGCAGAAGAGACTGCGGAGGAGTGCAAAATCGAAGCCATCGGGAAAACGAGGGAGGGCGCAAGAAAATCTACAAGGGAAAAGCCAGTCTCCCAGAAGATAATGCCCGATGATGGCGAGACTCTTCGAGAGCCGCAGAAGCTGAAGAAGAAGAAGGGCAGGGATATGGAGCAGCAGCGACAGATATGCTGTTCATAGCTACATAACACAATGTTCTCAGTTCTCCAATCTCATTCTCGGCACACTTGAGAGAATTGAGCCTAGCACGAACTCGGCTTAGCGTGGCTGGCAGCCCTCACCACCCACATTTTCACCCGCCAAAAGAATCACCGCCGCACATTGCTTGAGATTGAGATACACAGACAAGACGGTCGCGAAGCCTTCGTCCCTCCCCACCACACCCTCCTCCAACCAAAAGAACTCGGCTGCTGCCATATTTTCCATCATGGCAGACAACGCTCCTCCGTCCGCAGAGACTCTGCTCAGCGGTGCGGCTGCCCACCCTCCCAAGACCGCCGAGGAAATCGCAAACCAATATGACCTCCTCCCGAAAATGATCCCCTATCTCGACCGCCACTTGGTCTTCCCTCTGCTCGAATTCAGCTCGGGCCATGACGATGACAAGGAAATCGTCCGCGCGAAATACGAGCTTCTTAAGCATACCAATATGACCGACTACGTCGCCAACTTGTGGAAGGAGATCAACAACTCGGACACCATCCCCGAGGAATTTGTGAAGAAGAGAGAGGAGGTCCTCGCCAAGTTGCAGCAATACGAGGAGAAGAGTGCTAAGATTACCGAGTTGTTGCAAGATGAAAGTGTTGTCGCCAACTTGAGGAGCGACAAGGTTGCCAACTTGCGGTTCCTCGAAGAGCAGCATGGTGTCACCATTGATATGGTGAACAGCCTCTACGACTACGGCCGGTTCCAGTACAGTTGCGGCTCCTACGGTAATGCCGCCGAACTCCTATACCAGTTCCGTGTCCTATCCACCGACAATGACAAGGTTGCCTCCGCCACATGGGGTAAGTTTGCGTCGGAGATCTTGAGCACCAACTGGGAGGCTGCAATGGAGGAGGTCCAGAGAGTGAAAGATTCGATCGAGACCCGGCTATTCAACAACCCCCTGGGCCAGCTTCAGAACCGCTCCTGGCTCATCCACTGGTCCCTTTTCCCTTTCTTCAACCACGACCCCGCTCGCGATGTCCTGACCGACCTTTTCTTCTCCCCCGCGTATATCAACACCATCCAGACCAGCTGCCCGTGGATCCTGCGATACCTCGCCGCTGCCGTCATCACCAACCGTAGCCGTGCCCACAAGAACACGAGCGCTTATCAGAAGCAACTGAAGGATCTCATCCGGGTCGTTCGCCAGGAAGGCTACGAGTATTCGGATCCCATCACCGACTTTGTCAAGGCACTCTACGTTGACTTCGATTTCGAGGAGGCACAGAAGAAGCTGGGTGAAGCAGAGGATGTCTTGCGGAGCGACTTCTTCCTCGTCTCCGCTGCCGATGCCTTTGTTGAGGCCGCGCGCCACTTGATCTCTGAGAGCTACTGCAAGATTCACCAGCGTATTGATATCAAGTATGCAGTACCCCTGTTCCACCCCAGAGAATTACAAATGCAGTAGCAGCATGGAGGCTAACCGTATCATATCAGGGACCTATCTACACGCCTTGGCTTGAACCAGGATGAGGGCGAGAAATGGATCGTCAACCTCATCCGTGACACCAGAGTTGACGCCAAGATCGATTATAAGGAGGGAACAGTCATCATGAACCATCCTCCGCAGTCCGTGTACCAACAAGTCATTGAGAAGACCAAGGGTGCCTTTTTCCGGACGCAAGTTTTGAGGTTTGTAGACCGGCCCTGAGCACCACATTCGACACAGACACTGACTTGCATTCCCATCTACAGCGCAGCGGTTGCGAAATAGAAAAAAGCCTTATTTCAACGGGATCAGATTCTCTGATTTGACTTTCGATTCTGCAGAGTTTAGTTTTGTCCCATTGCAATGCAATGCGGGCTTCTTGAGTGATGGGACCATGCAAAGTGGCATTAGGCTGGCGTTCAGGCGGTCTACCTTTTCATGTTTTCTTTTCATTTTTCCAGATTTATGTTTTTTCTTTGGCCCTGCCCATCCCAAGAAGCGGCCCGCTGAATGGAATCTGAAACGCTGGAAAATCCGACTACCTTATAAAAAGCTTCGATGTTATTGATTGATGGATAATTGATCTATGCCGTTACGAATGGTCTATAGAGATGAGCGAAGATAATGCGACCTATTCCAAGTCGACTTTCTCTGGCCATTTGAACTACCTTAGATGATGATCCGTCGGCATGTGTTGACTTACCCTGAAATGCTATGCATGGTAAATCTGGGTGTTTGCTCATTGGACAAGCCAAATAAATGATACCTTACCTTTGTAAACGAAAGTTTCATCTCGCGTCAGGCTGGTTGTTGCGTGATTTAGACGCTCAAGCTGACGCTAACTATTTGTTAGAAGGTATATATATCTATCTTGGCCACCCATCAATTCTATGATGCAAAGTATCTATCTGTTCGTATGCCACGGTCATCGTATATGTACTCTACGGCGAGTGTTCTTTTTCTTCGATCAATACTGCAGAGCTATAATGGACGTCAGAAATCACAATATGGCGGAATACGCAAAATCAAAACACTCGATTCATGTGCGCCTCGAACGATTGTACCCAGAATTATAATGAAATGAGAAGCCGGCGAAGGAGGAGAGAACGAAAACACCGAAACACAATAGGACAAAGAGAAAGGGGTATTATGCGCAGGACAGGCGAGGAGCAGTATAGCGGGAAAAGACAAATATTGTAGGGGGAAGAAAAAACATTAATAATAGGAAATCAGTGCGCATCACAACAAGGCGATAAGTGAATCTCGTGGGCATTCAAAGGACCATCGTCCAAGTTCCGACCTGGCATGCAACAACAATGACGACAACCGGCGAATGAAGTCTGGGAATATCCATTCCGCTACTGCCAAAGTCGTTCTCTGGCATACGACATGACACGACGTGACCCGGAATATGAAGATATATGGTCAAATCGAGACGTCGTATGGTTGGAGCCGCGGTTCTGTGATCCCGGCAATGAAGTGTATGTGCGTGCAGCTCAGATTGCCAAGCGAGTTGGCAGAGACAGGAACGAGAGCACCACCCTTGTTGTAGAAGAGAGGAACTTATAGAATCATCGCTGATCGCGAAATGTAGAGATAAACTCCAGCCTATATATAGATAGTACTATCGCCCATGCCGGGGTTCATGTTCCATTGGACGTCTGCGCGAACGGGAATTCACAGGTATTATCTCGTTGATGTACGGTTCTGAATTCCTGCTGGAATGGTCGATACTAGCATTACTGGCCATTCTGAGAGCCTCTTGTCGTTCATATTCCCGCGACATGACTGCAAGATCATCGATTTGCTCCTGCATCGCCCAGTTAGAAGCGGTCTTCATTGGATCCAGGACGTGGAAGGGGCAGAGACCCGTGTTAAAGGTACGCCAACGATGAGATAGCCTTCGCGTCCCTTTCGTTTTTGAAATATGTGGTGGTTAGGGCGGATTGTCAAGTCGGATATTCTCAACCAGCACGTTTCGATGGTGTTCAATTTACCTGGTAAGTGTATGGCCTGATGGAGGCTGACGGTCCGAGGAAGTAATGAATATGGCCAAGAACGATATGACGGGATAGACCATATCCAGGTAGCCAGTATTGTTGGACTCGGGACATTGTTGACAAAGAACACCTTGTAGACGCTCCGTATAGAGTCAAGCTCCAAGGGAAGAAGCACAAACAGATTTCATCGACACGCTCTCTGAAATCGAAATCTCGGTTCACCTAGCCGACCTATGTATGGTTAATCGCTATCCTGGTATGGTCTCAGAAATAGGGGTCAGAAAAGACCAGGGCTTTAAATAGCTAGAGAGAAAAAGTGCTCAGGAAACCAGGGACCGGTTGTAAGCTATGGTCGAAGAAGATTAGCAAGCCTGATTAAGGAATCGAGAAAGGAGGGCACATAGTAACTTGCACCCAGGCTGCTAGGACCAGCCTTGCTTGGCCTTTGTCACGAGTAGCAGAATGGCTGGAATCAGCTCTTCTCCTATAGTCTTCCATTGTTGTTGTTGTTAATGTCGGAACAACCCTGGAAACTCTCGCCTCACTCTTAGAACAACTGACATCCAACCCTTCGACCGGAGAAAAGTGAGGCTTGCCTGAGACGGGAACTTGTCTTCCACGCTTCAATTAGCACTGCAGGACGCCTTTCATGATACCGGTCAAGGCTATCGTTGTCGTTCTGCCTCCGAAAGCGAGAATTTGGTTTCCAACTGCCCTGCGCCTGCGGTAAGCATGCCACACCATTTTGGTCTGCTGCGGTGTTGTCGTGGCACCACGGATTAAGTCATCGGGCTTCGTTCATCTGCACCAGCAGCAGCAGAACTCACGTCATGAAACGTCCTCATCTTTCCAGAAACTGAGATGCGCGATCCTCAATCGACCATAGTATTCATCTCTGGCCCGAGAGGTTATTTCGTCTACTTCGGCCTGTGCGGAAAATTTGCTGTAGTATCGAGAGACCCTCAACTGATCAATGAACCAGATAAAGGCCAACAGGACCCTGTTTGTTCGCACCCGCTATGTATTGTACAGTTGACCGCAGAATTGACGTTCCAGAACCGGTGTCGGACGAGACTTCTGTGTATGTATTTCGAGCACTTGCGTCAAGCTTCAGGGAGAACTGCCGATAATAGGCCACTAGTAGTGGTTAAAAGGGATCACTAACAAACCCTTAACAACCAACAAGATCCGCTATATATGTACGAGGCCCATTCGAGAAAGTTTGGTCTACAGAAAAAAGTTTGCTTCACTTGTATCTCGTAGGAGTCGGTGAATGCGTGCTTCGGACAATATAGGCTTTCATCTGGCCATTGGCTAGCTATTCCTGAGGACGACGCCTAGATCGCGACTCTTTTCGAAGGTCTCCGACTGGCGTCTTCTCGCTGCATGAAAAACGATCATGTCACCAATGGAGGTTTCCATCGAAATCAAAGTCCAAGGAATGGTCTAATCGCGCCGAGGTTTTAATGTACGACATTCCATGTTTCCTGCCAGACCATCACCCGGCAATTCGACGATATAACTTGAAATACGTGGATATGGACGCTGACCGCCTCTTCTCTCTATGAGCGCGGTTATACGGGAGCCGATGGTTCGTGTTTCTGATCTGCTTCCATTCAATCCATTGAGCGGCTGGAAGCCTCCATTGCCTTTCTGGCCGCCCATTTCCGTTCCCCTGGACGAGGCAAACGAATGAAAGTCAAAGTCAGACGAACATTTGTGCAGTTGTTCAATAGCGTGTGCAACGTGTCGGCTTTCAAAGTCACAAGCGACGTATCACAGTATCGCCGTTGGTTCGTGGAATTCGATTCCGTAATGCATGTTAGAGGAGCACTCGGGCGTTTGCCCTGGTCGATCGACTCATTACACGAGATGAAGCGCATCTCCCGAAGCCGACAGTTGGCCATGCCGATAGGACTAGTGTGTGGACAAACTGGGCAAACTGGGCGGCCAAGCAGCCTTGGATCCCCGTATGAGAGTGATGAGAATGCGGCTTCAGGCGACTCTGGAGATGCCGATCAGCCTCCTGTGTGCCCGCATGAGGATTTCATGCGAAAGATGTATGATCCAGAGCCACCATTGCGCTCTAGACAGTATCTTGCCTTGGGAAACCGTGCGCGGTAAAATTCAGATTGAGGAGGGCTCCCGACGTTGTTGTAGGATCCATATCAGCAATAACAACGCCTTCCCCGAGACTGAGTAGAACGGCGAAGGGCCCCATTTGACCAGAGGGCACTATGGCGCACATCAAGCACAAAACCAGATCTGGTGTGGAATTGTGCCTTTTCAGTTTCAGAGAGTAATTGTCGGATTTGATACAATTCTCGCATGACAAACCGATGCAGAACGCGAGATATCAAACGCCTGATCGATGCAAGGAACTCATACTCGCTCTCAAGCCGAACCATCCATAATGGCCAAGTCAATTCGCATCTAGTGTGATCACCAAGAAGCAATGCTGGGGTACCATGCTTGAATGTACAGACAGGGACTGGATAGCGAGGACAGACTCAATAGGGACTAGAGGGCTTTTGCTTGGATCACAGCGCGAAACGCAGATCATGGGTGCAGAGATTATTCGATGAGGCGATGTGGCAAATGAGACAAGAAATATAGAGTGACAGATTGATCGACCAAAGGGCAGGAAACTAAGTCTCTACAACAGATGAACGGCTGGCTTGCCCTATAAGCACAATTCTGGGAACGAACTTGAGAAGAAATAAGGAGCGTCCATTAATATGGAAGTCAAAACAAATGTAAAGCATCGGATCCATGATACTCTATTCTTTCATAACTCATACCGGTTATAATCTTCAGATGTTGTATGGCAAACGCTCAAGTAGGCGCACTGACTTATTGAGGAGGAACATAGGGGTGCACAAGCATGTCGCTGAATCTGTAATGAAATGTTAGCTTGTATTGATCCACCAGTTACGAGTCGAGATGGCTTACTTCTCCAGCTTCTCCTTTCCTCGAACTTCTTCCACCAACAAGGGCATCTTGACCACGTTGAAATCTTCGTATAATTCTTCGATTTGCTCGAGATACTTCTTCTGCATTTTCCTCCTGGCATTGCATTGTTCGCACTCGCTATCTGCCTTGGGGAACAACAACTGGTTGACGACGATAGCGTGCGTGTCGATGTTGTAGCTGGTCAACTCTTGAATCATGCGTTCGGTCTCGTAGAGAGACAAAAACTCAGCAATGCAAACGCACACAAAAGTTGTCAAATCCGGGTTCTTGAACTGCGTGTTCACTTCGCTGATTGTCTCACGCAACGATTCCATCTTCTGCAAAAGCTCATCCATATTCTGACCGCCAGGCAGACCACCGCGAGATCCCAGGATCGAGTTGAGCATGGGTCCGAATTGTGAAGACAATTGCGAAAGTTTCGCCAGGGCTTTCTCGAGCACGGTGGGGAATTGAAGGAAGCGGAGCGTGTGGCCTGTAGGAGCAGTGTCGAAAACGATAACTTCGTAAGACAGCGACTTGACTTGTTTCAGGACTTCGGCGAAAGACATGGCTTCGTCGACACCGGGAATCTGGTTGTCGTTAGTAATAATCTTGGACAAGTGTCTCGCGGCATCAACAGAAAGAGTAGACGCCGCGTTAGAGAACTTACGCTGAACGCAAGGTCCTGCATCATGTTTCCCATACCCAATCCAGCAAGAGGATCATCACTCTGACCTTCGCCACCTGCCAAAAGATCTTGGAGACTTCCATTCGGATCGATCTCCATGGCGCTAAGATTAGAGAAGCCATCGACGAGCCGTGCCTCCTTTCCGAACTTCTGGCCGAATGCATCGCTGAGGTTGTGTGCGGGGTCGGTCGAAATGAGCAGGACAGATTTCCGGACCTTGGCAAGTTGGATGGCCAGGGAGCAGGAAGTGGTCGTCTTTCCGACACCTCCTTTGCCTCCGACAAAGATCCAGCGAAGAGTGTCCTGGTTCAGAATCGACTGGAGCGTAGGCTCCATGTCAATGTCGTCGCCATGCACGACGGCGGTAGAGGACATTGTGCGCTCAGGGTGATTGTGTTGAATTGGCAGGATATCCTTTTTTTTCGGTCACAGGATGGTACAATGAAATTCGGAGTGATAGTTCGTCGAGGAAAGAAGGTAAGTAGATCGTTGGATAGTATTTCCCAAGTCCCCCGCAAGTTGAAACCCACCCCAGTCAACAATCGAAGTTTCCGGAAAAAGGTCAGAGCGGGCTGTGGACTACTTTGTTCACAAAGCAACTGTAAGTTTATCTCGAATACTTGAACAACTAAGTGATGCTACAGAAGGAGGCTGTTTGTTGTTCATATAATGCGAAACGTTTTATTTGCCCCTCTAGTGTCGAGATCATGGATAAATTCAATGCTGGGCTGTTCCTTGTGCAATAGCACGTGTCAGAGGCTATCTTAGCAGTGCGTGCCTGAGGCTGTCCAGTCTCCGCGTCATTTCCGAACTTCAGCTGTTAGCATGGAGCTTCAAAGTAACAATCGCTTCTTGCCAGGCCAGGTGCCTCCCACCGTGCTGAGTTTCGGTCAGCTACTATCTCTATGTATAACTTATGAGGACGCCTTAGTACAACTCTATAATTCATTCAGAGCTTTGAATATTTGAAGGTTACAGTTCCTAACCAAACCAGCCCCACCGAAGGTCCTCTCCGTATATCTGTCGGTGCCCTCCGATGCAAGAATAGGAAGATAAAAGAAGACCTCTCTGCTTGCGAGAAATGAAACTTTGACTTATTTCTCAGTGTCCTCGTTCTTCCACTGTGTGAATGGACTTAGGAGACGAGCCAAACGTCTCGAAAGATACCCAATTGCTTCACATCGCGAACCGCCTTGCGCTCTATCAGCATCAACTTGCGAACGATAAATGCCTATCCCCACCTTCGCACCGAGGCTCGACTTCAGCTGCCGCATCAACATCAACAACAACCGTCTCGGCCCCAGCACAAACGACAATGGCTCGCGATCCTATCACTTGTCATGTCCTCAACACTCTAACGGGTACCCCGGCCGCAAACCTCCCCGTAACGCTAAGCCTCCTTTCCTCCGCGTCCAGCAGCATCCAAAGTCCCCAGGTCTTCAGAGCCGTCACCGATGAAGACGGGCGTGTTAAGAACTGGACCCCTGCAGCTACGACGTCCACAACCCTTCCCGCTCTTCTTTCCTCCCTTCCAGCTGCGGATAGCAAGACAAACTGGGCTATCCGGTTCGACGTTGGGCCATGGTATGAAGCACAGGGCGTTGAAAGTTTCTGGCCCGAAGTCGAGGTCAAATTTACTGTGAAGGGACGCGGCCGGGAAGGAGAGGAAGGTTGGCGGCATTATCATGTCCCGGTGTTGTTGGGACCTTGGAATTATTCGACTTATCGCGGCTCATAAAGATTAGGGGGATATAGGAAATCACATCTTGCTCTAACATCATATTCTTCTGTGTAGGTACAGAAGTAGCATTGGACCCACGAATGCATTGATCAACTAGGCTCTACAGTAGTGAGGTAAAGATGGATTGTTGCTGCTGCTTCTTCCAAAGACTCCATGCCAATTGAAACAAAGCGTATATCAAGACTAACGACTAAATGTTCATTATGCTAGTAAAATGAAATTCTCTAGTTGATTGAAAGAACTGCTATCATTTACGAAAAGGGTCACTACCCAGGTCTATTATTAGCTGCATTCTCGCCAAATGGCGCAACTCTTGTAGTATTCTTTTGCTCTCTTATCGCGGAGCTTATCTTCCCCTATAGTAGTATAGTAATATTTCAAGCTCATACAGCATCATGCTCAGGTTGACAAAACCTTTTCCAGACGGAAGGGCTTAACTACTTAATCCTATCTTAGAGAAGCTTATCCATTCCAAGCTGAACTAACAAAAACATTACAGGGTACCTCCCCACACTCCAGGAGCCCGTGACTTCAACTTTCACCTTGTTTTTAACCCCTCCACCCCTCCACCCCTCCACATGTAGCCAATAGCTCCATAGCTGTTTTTTCATATTTCCCTTCTCTCGGCGTTTGTTGTCTTCACTGCTGTCTTCATCACTTGTTTTTCATCTGTCTCCTCTACTCTTTCGGGTAGCGGCCTGGTTGTCGCCATCCCGACTGCACTCTCGTTCGGCGTGTCTCTCGTTGGCCTTTGTTATCTTCATCACTCGGCTCTCGTTGAGGTCATCTTCCCTTTGTTCCCTTTTCCTCCGTGGCTACTCCAGACCCTCGCTGAGGTCGTTCCGGAACTTTAATGCCCCCAACAGAATGCCAATTCTGTGTCCTGCAAGAGGAAGTTTCGGAGGAGCACTTGCAATTCAATTCCAGGAAGATGGATGCGGTGACCCCCAAAGGCTCTGGAAGCGTCTACCACGTCCACATCTGGCTCTGAGGGAACTCCTTCCAAGTGATGTTGTATTCGCGAGACCACTCTGATGCATCTTGCTCGCGAATGCTATGAAGGTCATTGTGTCTTCACCAAATATGCGCTGATTGATGTGGCTCACATCTATCTGAACTGTCTGATACCAACCCTTCTAAAAGTCTGTCTACCTTCGACAAGAGCATTCCAGAGTTTTGGAAGTTGCTGTCAGCCTTCTGGCCACCTGAGCAAATTTAATGTTGGCTGTTGGAAATTTTCTGAGCTCCCATGATCCCTCCAAGCCAGCTGATGCTTGCTTGAATGTGATCTGTTTATTGCAAACCATTCACAGCATGTAGGGATCTGGTGCCTTTGCTCTTTATCCCCTCAACTATAACAACAACATGACTGAGCTTGAGGTCGAGGGGTACTGGCAGCCCAAAAAACAGGACCATGGACTGGATGACCTTATTCCCCTGACCAAGATTCCTCCTTCTTCTCATAACCTTGATTGTGTTGTTGGCTGCGACGGTAACACTTTCAGACTCATTTTTGAACCTGCGCCAGAAGAGTTTGCCAGTATGAAATCCTGTCAGAAGCTGACCTTGAAAACCTTGGACCCTGTATACCTTCCTCTTCCCAGCAAGCAATTGCTGGAACTGCAGTGGCATCTCAATCACATTGTGTCCATGTCTGGTGCTGCTGAAGCCTGTGATGCAGATGATGATGAGGACAATGATGATGGTGGATCTGTTCTCATGCATGAAGACCGTCGCAGAAATGTTGAAGCTTGGGTTGAATCCTCAGTTCTTCCAGCCTCCATGCTTTATCCTCTGTCCTCATCTCCTGCTCCGCCCTCGTCGCATTCCGATTCGGAGTGCGGAAGTGACGAGTTCCACTGTTGATTCACGACAACATCAACTGGTCCCTCATGCGTGAAGACCTGTGACACCGCAGTCCAGTCCATGGAGCAGTCGACATCATCTCACGAACAATCTTTGCTGTTGCCCCCCGCTGATGAGTAATGTTTTATGATCATGATGTATGTAATACTAGTAATTTGCTCCTCCAGTCAAGGATAGAAGTTGATAGAGTGTATGTGTAAATTCAGTTTCTGAACTACAGAAGGTCTGACACATTGTTAAATAATTTTCTCGTTGATGGAAGCGACTGGTAAATATACAGCATGTGCAAGCACTGCTGGACTCTAGGTATGGCTAAATATGATATTGCGCTAATACTATTTTAGATAAGCCTGGTGTAAGACTGTTAAAGCAGCGAGTGGTCCACACTCGAGGAGAAAAATACCACGAAAATAAGGACTCCATACTCCGTGCCGGGTACAAAAAGGCTATATGCGGAGTACATAAAGTCTCATTAATTATTCTCTTGGAATGTGACAGTTATTTCCAACGCCTCAGTGATATATGGTTGCCAGTGGTCACGCGGAGTATTGCTGGAATTGGTAAGAGCTTTCGATTGCCCAGATGAAGTTCCTCAGAGCAATAATAATACAGTCAATTAATAATGAAAGCGTTGATTCTCATTTAATTGAGAGATACGAAATGCCAGGAGCTAGTAGCCCTGTCCAGAATGACTGGTACGAGACTGCGAGTGGCCCATATCTGCCCATATCCTCCAACCACAGTTGATGCGTCAGGTCACGTGACTACAATGAAAAAAAGGTCGATGGCATTGCGTCATCACAATTCTCCAATCAGCAATGACATAAGGCCCCTGATGGCAAAACCTTGGAAACCTCGCGTGCCGTTGAAAGGTCACGCCAGAAGACTGACACACCTGGTCGGATTGATTCTCTTGCCTCTGTTCAATTCAAGTAGTAAGACTGATCAGTAGATTTCACCAAGAGTAGAATAATAAAAGGAAGAAACAATCAAGAGGTCGAAGAACAGCAGACATCATTAGGAAGAATTGTTCATCTTGGAAGGTTCTCCTCTCGACAAGTCCCCGGAAGGCCAGGCCGTGAGTGGCCACCCGTGGTCCGACTTCCAGCCGAGAAAAATTCCTGTCGTCGTCACTGTGATCTCATCTGCACTTTTCGCTTCCATTCTCAGTCTGGCCCTGTCTGTCCATATCGAGGTCTCTTCCATCAAAGGTTCAGGTACTGATCACATCTCTGCGCTCTCACGTCTAGACCCTGTGGTTCACTAGACACACATTCCAACATTCTGCCATCCTGAAGAAGGCTTTCTTCTCTCTCCCTTCTGAGTGGTCCATAATTAATAACTACTACTCTGCTCTTCCTGCCTCAATCCCACGTTCTTGTTTCGTGGTTCCCACCTCTTCCGCCCATTACATTGGCTGAAACGGACGCCGGGAAAAAAGTCCAACCCCCCTCTCCAGGTTTCATTTTTCGCAAAAATACTGTAAAGGGCCAGCACTGGTTTTTGGCCGCATAAGTTCCCTTGTAGGATTTGGTCGGGTTCCCTGGAAAATTCTCTTGGTTGGGATAGAAAATTGAACAGCAAAAGTGGGCAGGAAGACGTACTGAAGCTTCCTTTTGTGGGCTGTTTCTCTTCTTTGAGTGCCAGTATGGCCTGGCCTGGAATTATTCATGCTACCATCTGCTTCTTGTACAGTACAGTACACGGCGTGACAGGAGCCTGTCCTTGGGCCCCTCTTTCCGACTGCCGAGTCGGTTCCTCCCTGTCCACTGTGGACGCTTACGCTTACTTAGCCTCCCCTTCCCTTCTTTTTCCTTCCTAAAATCCCTCCCTGTTAAACCTGACCTACGTCACAACTTTTTTTCTCCCTTCTCTGTCACCACCACTACGATAGTACAGTACTCTTGGGTACGTATTGTACAACGCACGTCAAACATCAACAAGCGCAACCGCGAATACATCCAGAGTTCGACTCGAGTCTTGGTCCAAAAAAAGTCGGCTGCTGTCTTTCTAATAATCGACCCCCTCTTGTTCGTCACTTGTCTTTCTACTCGCCTTTATTGCCACTTTGTCCATTCGCTCGTTGCTGGTCGCTTGCGGCCTTTCGACCTTTACCACTTCTCGCGGATTATGTCTGCTGCTGTCGCTTCGAGGGTGTCGACGCACATAACCAGCCCAGCATCGCGTAAATCTTCACTAATGGATTCTAAAAAGAATAACCTCAAAACAGAAGGTTTGTATATGGCCTCCAATCTCTTCACATCCTCTTTTGGTGGTTGTCGCGTCTCTATCGATCTTTTTTTTTTTTCGTTTTCCCCTTCTTTCGGCTACGGCCCCTTATGGTTTGGTAGTACACCACCATTCCCCAGACGCTTTTCTATACCCCCTTCTGCCGTCGGGATGACCTCACATTTGGCGTCATCGTCTGCGACTCTTATCAGATTCCCCCAGATCACTGTTTGTCTCATACAACGCGATGAAGACACGTTCTCGCCGTCTATATCGCAATTCTGCTTTGGGTAAATCGCTGTCGCGCGCTGCAAGATCGAATCCTCTTCACTGCTTTCCATCTTCGCTTGACCTGGCTCACTGACAACTCTCTCCCTACAGACTCGCAGGCGCCGTCCTCAGACAACAAAGACCAAAAGACTGATGCAGATACTCAAACGTCGCTGGCGCCGCCTCCGCGACCCGCCATAACCACTGCTGCTGATACTCCCGACTATTTCAGCTCTGTCCACAATCCCTTTTCTCTCGAACCGAATCCGTTTGAACAGTCCTTCGGCGGATCGTCCGGCGAAACACCTGGAAAATCGTTGCTTCCTCCCGTTGCAGCTTTGACGTCGCCTGCCTTGCCCGGAACCAGTTCTTCTGGGGGTTACAATTGGTCTAATTCTTTGCGCTCCGGCCCTTTGAGCCCTGCGATGCTTGCTGGACCCGCTGGCGGAAACGACTACTTTGACAGCATCGGCAGAGGCTTCCCGACCCCCAACGAGTCTTCGCTTCGTACTGGTCTGACGCCGGGTGGAGGAGGTTCTATGTTCCCTGCGCCTAGCCCCAATTCACAGGCTATTCTTCAGCAACTTCAAAGTGGCGGTGCGACTCCATCAACGATTGAGTTTCATCGCACCGCTTTGAACGCGGCGAAGAGGAACGGTCTGAATGCTCCCACATCCAATCCAACTACCGAGCCGGAGCAGGCTAATCAAGCTACGACCATGGAGATGAAGGGCGGCCAAACTGCCGCGGTCGACCCTTTCACTCATCACGACGCCGCGGATGCAGCTAACGGACTTTTCATGTTGGCCAAAGGCGGTCAAACAAATGCCCAATTCTCCGTTCCCAGCCAACCTTCACTACCACCGCATAACATTCAAAATAATGACCCGTCACGCGACTCGAATGATGCACGGCGTGGATCGCATATCAATGGCGCTGCCAGCAGTGGGCGCGAGATGAGCGGCGAGATGTCAGACGCACAGGTTGAGCAAGTGAAACCAACTGCTAAAGGGAAGGGTAAGAAAGCCGCCACAACCAAGGCTGCTAGCGCAACCAACAGACGCAAGGCGGAAGAGTCGCAAGCCAAGGGACCGAACAAGAAGGCGAAGACCAACACGACCTCCGGCAGCACCGAGCCAGGTTCCGAACCAGGGGATTCTGAAGATGAGGATCAGAAGAAGAAGAAGCCCCAGACTGATCCCAAGAAGATGACCGATGAAGAGAAGAGAAGAAATTTCCTCGAGAGGAATCGGTATGTTCTCAGTCTGAATTTTTGAATGATTGTCAGTTGTCTCTAACGCAGACTTCTCAGGGTCGCCGCTCTCAAATGTCGACAGCGGAAGAAGCAGTGGCTCGCCAATCTGCAGGCTAAAGTTGAACTGTTCACTACAGAGAATGACGCTCTTACAGCCACTGTCACCCAATTACGAGAAGAAATTGTCAACCTCAAGACGCTTCTGTTGGCTCACAAGGACTGCCCTGTGTCTCAAGCCCAAGGACTAGGTCCCCTCATGATGAACGGACTCTCCACCGGCTTTGACCCCCATCCATACAATATCCCTAGCAGTATGGGCATGCAACCCGGCGCACCTATCCCGACTCAAGGCATGCGACGATGAAACCTCTCCTTCATCGACACTCTTAACATATGCCTAGCTGTGTTCGAAAGCCATTAGACTTTTGTTACGGGTCTCCGAATACAACCCGCGTGCAAGGTCGACCTTGCTAGACTCCGCCAGGCTCTCTTACGCGAATTATTTTCAGTTCCAATCTCCTTCAGCTGCGACTTTCTCACACGGGTCCCTGGCATGGGTGGTGTTCATGATGTATACGAATCAAAAACGGACGGGCTGAATCAGATGTGTGCCATGGGTGGAATTTCATTGTCACCGGAGGGCGTGTAAATTTGGCGCACAAGATTTCTGGCTCCTTCTGTCTTTCTTCCATGTGTGTTTGTCTCTTTTTCTTCATCCCCCCTTTTTATCTCGTTCTCATTAATTGACCCTCGTCCTCGAGTGAAGCCTGTGACGAGATTGGACCTTCCTCGAAGGCTTGGGCTATGTAGTATCGCTTGTACTTTTGTCGTTCTGATTTTCCCTTCCGTGGCTCTACGGTACTTCGGTTCTCTTGTCTAATATTTGAAGGCACTGGTCCTACCCTTCTTTTCGTCTCGACCTCTATGACTATTGGGCGGCGTACCGGAGGCTGAAATGTTTTTCTTCTGAACGTTTCTCGATGCTTAAACTTGGTCGTGTGTCTTTAGGGCTTTTATGAATGGAATTTACACAGTTCATCTCGGTATCTGAGCAGTTCTACTCCGTCCCCATAGGTTGAAGCTCCAGACCCGTCGATGTGATACAACAGTACTGTAAGGGGCGGTTATCTGCCTGAGGCACAATAATCGATAAGCACCCCCATTCTTGGCAGGAACAGCCTTACCCAAACGCGACCCGCACTTTTAATCTCCTCTCAACATTTGCAATTGGAAGCAATGGATATTTGAGCACGCGTAATATGCTCTGAATAATTACTTTGCAGGACATTCACAACGCAATGCGCGATTACACATGGTCGCACCTCACACTCTCCTTACGCAGACGCCCGCGGTGACAATAATATCATCTCCGCCCATCAGCTAATCGAAGCATTCTCATCTTTCGCTCCTATAGCTGCGAACAAAACGGCTGGTACAATATCGGCCCCCTCGAGGAGGAACAGTAGTGAGTTTTCCAGCAGGTGGAATTCAGGGGTTATATTACAAGACAATGTCTTCGCGTCCCTCCGCCCGCCCGCGCCGCGTCAATGATGCCCTTTCCCAGCTCGTCGATTTTCTTTCTCCGCCAGTAGCACATGAAGATGAATATCTGGACGGTGACGAGGGGGCCATTTCCGCAGCAGAAGAGCGAAAACATAACGAGAACCTCGAGCGCGCATGGCACATTCTCGACACGCATACTGCTTCGGCTAACGACTCAGCATCACCCAATTCCGCGGCCGTCCCCGACATTGCCGGCCGCCAAGGAAGCGTCGCGGGTGCAGAGAATATCAATAATGCTTCGGACCTGATCAAGCGGAAACTGCTTCGCGAAAACTCGAGTCCGGATAAGGCGGTGCGGTTCTCGAATCTTTACTCGCGTCTCTTGACTCAGCCGGTGCTGTCGCAGAAGTGGGCGATCCTGTATCTGTTATATCGACTGTCGAACCCCGACGACCGCGCTGGTGATCCGGATGATGGTGCGGAAAGGAGTCGGAGTCCGTTGCTGGACGAGGGGAACCTGCAGAATTTGTTGTTCAAGGGTCAACGGCCGAGGCGCGGAACAGATATCAGACCTGGAGACGGTTCGGACGATGACGGGATAGCTGTCAGTTCCTCTGCATCGCAGCGACCGGCGCGGCGGGACAGGGTGAGTTCCTTGAGGCATGATCACCTTCGAGAGAAAGAGAGGGAAAGCGAAGACGAGCATGGTCGGTCCTCTACGGAGAGAAGAAGAGAAAATCGCTCGAGCCATGTCTCCCCTGAATCTGGGCCAAAGGACAACAATGGAGATCAGAAAACATCGTTCTCCGAGCAATCGACAGAACCGCGTCACAAATCAACGGCACCCGTGGAACATGCGCTTCTGCGAGACCTTCCTTTTAACCTACAGGGCCTGTCTTCAGCGAACCTTGAATTTACATCGTCTTCCATCTTGAAGTTACCTCCCAAACTACCTGTTCCTATTATATCGCTTCTACATTCATTAGCCGAACCGTGCCTGCTGTATAAGGGGCTGGCAGGCTTCGTGGAAAGTTCGGACGGGGGCCTTGTCAGTCAGTCCTTACGAGCAGCCATTGCGAATGAACTTCGTTCTTATTTGGGCTTGGTTGCTACATTGGAAGGGGAGATCCGGAGTGCGCTGGTCGCCATCGGGGATTCTGGTGAACCAAAGGGTGTCGCTAAAGGCGGAGTAACTTTGAAGAGATGCGTTGTGTGGACTAGGGATGCGACAATGGCCCTACGCTTGATGAGTTTGATTGTGGAGGAGTCTCGAAGTAAGTGCTCCTCCTATGTTTACATTCGCTCGATACTGATAAGATTGAAAAAGGCAAGAAAGGCGGCCAATTGATATCTCTGATTCATGGCTTCTCCTCATCCCACGGTGATCCGTTCGTCTGCGCCTTCGCAGAAAAGCTTCTTGCCCATGTCACGCGGCCATTTTATGATATGCTGCGACTTTGGATCTACGATGGCGAATTATCTGACCCGTACAAAGAGTTCTTTGTCGTAGAACCCGAATTCCGGCCCAGTACTGATCCGCGCCGAATTGCGACCAGTGTCTGGGAAGACAAGTACAAACTGGACGATGAGATGGTGCCGTCTATTATCACGCAGGACTTTGCAAAGAAGGTGTTCCTCATCGGAAAATCACTGAACTTTATCAGATATGGATGTGGGGACTCTGCCTGGGTCGAAGCTTACTCCAAGGAAGCGTCAAAAGAGCTACGGTATGGCGACACAGCTAGCCTGGAAACATCCATCGATGAAGCTTACAAAACGACCATGGCACGACTGATCCATCTCATGGATGATAAATTTAAGCTTTTTGAACATCTCAAGGCATTGAAGAAGTACTTATTGCTTGGGCAAGGTGATTTCATTGCCTTGTTGATGGAATCGCTCGCGTCCAATCTTGACCGTCCGGCGAATTCGCAATACCGGCATACATTGACCGCACAACTGGAACATGCGATCCGCGCATCGAATGCGCAATATGATTCTCCAGATGTTCTCCGCCGTCTCGACGCCCGTATGCTGGAACTTAGTCATGGCGAGATCGGCTGGGACTGCTTCACTCTCGAATATAAGATTGACGCTCCTGTGGATGTGGTCATCACGCCTTGGGGCTCTACACAATACTTGAAGGTTTTCAATTTTCTCTGGCGCGTCAAGCGTGTTGAGTTTGCGCTAGGCAGCACCTGGCGGCGATGCATGACTGGTGCGAGAGGCATCCTCGGGAATGTAGACGACAAGTTTGGACCGGACTGGAAGCGTGCGCGGTGTGTCATCGCAGAGATGATTCACTTTGTCTGCCAGCTGCAATACTATATTCTATTTGAAGTCATCGAAGCCAGCTGGGACCAGTTGCAGGCCGCCATTTCCAACCCGGGATGTACTCTCGACGACCTGATTGAGGCGCATACCAAGTATCTCAATTCTATCACCCACAAGGGCCTGTTGGGCTCTTCATCAACATCCAGAACCTCGTCTTCCTCGTCCTCAAGCAAACATCAAGAAGAAAGTTTCCTTACGCAGCTACACCAGATCCTGAAAATCATGCTTGCTTACAAGGATGCTGTCGATGGCCTTTACTCCTTGTCAGTAGCGGAATTCACCCGAAGGCAAGAACTGAGCGCGAAGATTGAGACGCGTACGGCTCAAGGACGCTGGGGTGTAACGGACAGGGACCTGTTCCCGTCTGTTCATCGACATAAACGCTCCCTCTCGTCCGCTTCCCCTTCACTCATCTCCACACCTAACGTTGACAAGAATTCGCACGGTGGCATCGACACACCTTTGACTCTCCAGGACCAGGGGCTTTCCACAGATGATCAAATGCTCACTTCCCTGCGGATCCGTCTCCGTGAACTTTCAGCGGAGTTCCGCTCACGATTGAATATCTTACTGGGAGATCTCGCGTACCAGCCTGATGTGGATATGCGATTCCTCGGCGTGGTGATGAACTTCAACGACGTGTATGAGCCTGTACGGAGAAGGCGAACAGCAGGCGTGAGCTCGAAGGATAGAGAAAGAGAGAGAGCAAAAAGGAAGGCTGCTGCTGCTGCTACCACTACATCTGGTGGTGCGGCTGGAGAGGATAGTGCAACGAAAGCGCAGAAAGAGAGATTGAGAGAGCAGAGTGGGAATGAGAATGGGAGTGGAACAGGCTAGGAGGCTCTGTTCCGATGTACCTTATGAGCAATGAATGATTCTTGGTCGACTCTACTTGAGCTATGCTTTAAGGGAAATTTCCGCAGGATGAACATCGCGTCAAGTATTGCATACAATGCAGAAAATGCAAGCGCTGAAGTTCTCGTTTTCTTCAGTTGAACATCATATGTCGTAGCGGACAACAAATCTTCGCATCTTAGAGTCCACAGTTGATATCATCTTATTTCTTGACTTTACGGTGTATGCTCGCTGGTGTAGCTGTGTCGTCCTATTTATATACATGCCAGTGCCTGGCCCCAACTTAACTTTAGGTTCGGTGGACCCGCAACTCCAGATAAGCTTTGCAACTCATTTGGAAATTTTTCTGACCACGCAACAGACTTCAACGACAAGCAACAGAATACCTTTTTAGCATTTTTGCAGCACTCATTGTTTTGTATATTTTTTATTTCTCCTAATCAGGCCAATTGCAAGTTCAATTGGCCACTAACAAGGCTGCATCTCCTACACAATGGCTAGCGGGAAAACAAAAAAGAAGTCGCACTCGGACACCAAGCCCGCACATCAAGATCCCTCCTTGACGAATGACAAGGATGGAATGACCGAAGATGCCGATGTGAACGTCGAGAAGAAGAGCAAGAAGCGGCGACTGGTTGAGGCTGAAAACGCACCAACGACTGCCGAACAAGACTCCGGCGCTATTCGTCAGAAGAAAAAGAAGAGAGTCTCATTTACACCGAACACGAACGAACAAGTCCTAAGCGAAAGCGACGCGAAGCCTGTCGATGATACTAGTGAAGCAAAGAGTGGTGAGGTAGAGGAGGCTGCTGCTGCTGCTGCTCAGCCAGATACCGAGAGCAAGGACGAAGACACCAAGGAGGGGAAGAAGGAAAAGAAGAAGAAGAAAAAGCGAAAGGCGGATTCTTCAACTACAGCTACTGCTACTTCTACGACACCCAGGATACACGAAACGCCCATCCTTTCCTACCTCAGCCGCTACCACAAGAACCGATCGGAGTGGAAATTCCAGAAGAACCGCGAGACGCATCTCTTCAAACACCTTTTGTCGCTTGAGCATGTTCCCGCGCAATATAATGCCGCGCTGCTCGCGTACTTGAAGGGGTTGAAGAGCGAGGGCGCGAAGCAGCGGTTGAGACAGGCTGCGGAGGAGGTGGTCAAGGCTGATCTTGAGGACAAATCGGTTGAAGGAAACCAGAACCAGGATGAGACGATCGATGGGACAGCAAATCAGGATTCGAGCGCGGACAATGCAACGTATGAGAAGGCTGTTGAGGCGTTCAGGGCGTGGCTCTCATCAGACGATAAGGAGGATTTTGAAAACGACGAGTTATTCGCGCAGAATATGGACGCAAGCTTGTCGAAACGGCTTGAGAAGAGACAACGCGCGGAGCTTGTGCTTTTCGCGGTCAATGGCAGGCTCTATGAGGTTCAGAAACCGAACGGTGCTGCGAAGAAGGCGCAGAAAGGAGGTGCTCAGGCCAATGGGACGAATAATCAGCCAAATAAGAAGAAGAGGAAGAACAGGACGGCTTTCATTGAGATATCGAGTAGTAGTGAGAGCGACAGCTCGAGTTCGAGCTCTAGCGAGAGTGAGAGCGAAAGCTCCAGCGAGAGTGATTCCGCCTCCTGCAAAAACAGGGACAGTTTGAGCGACTCACCCTCTGATACAGGCAGCGAGAGTGACTCGGAAAGCACAAGCTCTGACGACTCATCATCGTCTTCCTCGTCTTAGATCTCGAGAGAGGTTTGACAGGTCAAGGACTGCGCTCCCCTGTCCATCGTCTGAGCAGGGACCTACAAGGTGTTTCGTGGTCTTGAGATATCACCTTTGTTTTTTTATCTATAAAATATGTTGTCGATACAATATGATCTGATTGTATCTATGATAGATATGAGCAAAAGTTCGGTATATAATTGAGCGAAAAATTTCTGGCACGTATTTTTTTGTACATTGTTCCAAGACTGATGTTGATCATAATAGACTAGATCCTGAGGTAGAGGTTATTTGGCTAAGATATTACGCTCTTCAATCTCACAGTGTACTCATTGTCGAAAAAATCTTGAATGATCTCAGCGACAGATAGGTGGAGGATTCATATAGAACGTCAATGTTGGCTGGGAGCTTGGAAGGCGGTGGAGGAAGACGGAGCTTACTCAATCGGGACCAGAAGCTGGGGCTTCAACCAGGCACCTCTAGACAACGCGTCAATTGGAACAATCACAACAGAGTACTACAACCCCCGATCTTTGATCACACAATCTCTCTTCAAATTCCCAGCCTCTTTCCCTCGTTATTTTTGTCTTCATCACACCCTTCATATTTCCGTGTGACAGAGAATCCCATAATCATGTCCGGTACGCACCTTGACAAAGTTCACTCGGCAGGAAGCTCCATGACTTCATCGTAATGGCTGACAGTATCTCCGGGAGCAGGAAGCGCAGGATACGACAGACACATTACCATTTTCTCAGACCAGGGTCGTCTGTACCAAGTTGGTAGGTCCTTCGCCCGACGACGATCTCTTCCGCTCTGCCATGCTCCGACTCACCCTGGCTGACGATATCGCCGACGTTCTCCAGAATATGCTTTCAAGGCCATCACCGCTGCTAATATTACCTCTATTGGAGTGCGGGGGAAGAACTGCGCTGTTGTGTTGTCTCAGAAGAAAGTTGCCGTAAGCAGCCCGCTGCGACGTTGCAGATCTTGAACCGATATTGATCAACATAACCAGGACAAACTGATCGATCCATCCTCCGTCACGCATATCTTCAAAATTTCGCCTTCCGTTGGTTGTGTCATGACAGGTTCCATAGCAGATGCCAGGGCATCCGTCGACCGTGCGCGTGGAGAGGCTGCTGAATTCCGATACAAATATGGTTATGAAATGCCGTGTGATGTCCTTGCGAAGAGACTTGCCAATATCAATCAGGTGTACACACAAAGAGTCGGTCTCCCCCTTTGTTTCTTCTTTGTCACCGGCGAGGAAGATGTACTGACCAAGGGCATTTTTTAGGCGTACATGCGACCACTCGGAGTCGCCATGACCCTGATCTCAGTGGATTCGGAATTCGGACCGCAACTCTACAAATGCGACCCTGCTGGATACTACGTCGGATACAAAGCGACTGCATCTGGTCCCAAGCAGCAAGAGGCTCTCAATTTTCTGGAGAAGAAGCTGAAAAACAAGGATTACGCAGAAGGCAGCTGGGAAGAGGTCGTCGAATTAGGCATCACGGCCTTGAGCAATGTGCTCAGCGTCGATTTCAAGAAGCACGAATTGGAGATCGGAATTGTTGGTGGTCCTCGCGCAGATGGCAAGGAAGGCACAGATCCGAATTTCCGAGCTTTGACGGAAGAGGAGATCGACGAACGGCTGCAGGCTATCAGTGAGAAGGACTGATTGTGCGACTACATCTATGCTAGAGGCAGAAGAGAACTAAATTTTAATTTTGACACTCTATTTGCGACTGCGAGCCCCTTGCAGATATACTAAATAGAGAGAATCTCGAGGTGATTCGCTTACATTTCATTCAGATGTTGGGACGGGAGTATCCACAGCACAATAGCACCGAGATTCGATTGATACTTGCCTTTTCAGTCCTATTGGTTCTCTTTTCTGCGTTCTTTTCTGTACAACGGGCATTCAATAGATAATAATAATGATGACAGTGGACGCGAACTTTCAGCTGCTAGTGTCCAACTGTGGCTGAGCTGTGGCTGCTTTGTCATCATCGAAATCAGCAGCATTGTCATCACAACTGTTTCCTTGCTTTTACTCAACTTGCTCTCAGTCAGGTAAGGAAGCACGCGTGTAAAATTATCTTTATTGTGGACATTCATGCCGAGACAAGTGGACGTGGCTTGTGTGATACCAGCTGGGTGATGATGGCTGTCCTCCGTTAAACCTGCGGGCTCGGAGCAGCCCGAGCCAACGGAACGATGCACAACTCCACCCGTGATGATACGGTCCTCCAATCCGCGACTCATCCTCATCGTCAACAAAATCTCCCGAGATTGTGGCCTGAGATCCTGCAGCCACGGAGCCAGACGGTCAAGCCACGACTGCCCAGGGTCTCGCTGCATGTACAGAGTATGGTTCTGACTCTATCCTACTAGCTTGTGGGGATCTGGATGCTCGATGCAGTTCGCAGTTCCCAGTTCCAGGGACCCGACTCTCCTCGCATTACTGACCAGCTGCTGACCTAGAGTTGCGAGCTTAATTCGAGTTTGTACTTATGGAGTACTGAGGGTAAGCTACCATACGTTAGCTCCAATCGAGACGTATGGCTTTCCATGGGAACCCCTTCCGCTACGGTTCCATTGATGTCTTCTTCAGCTGGCTCCAGTCCTCAACGTGATGTGATATCAGTCAAGCTTCAGCATCCATTGGTGAAGCCAGCCAATTCCCAGAATGATTGATCATACTATTATGGTTAGTCTCCACAATCGGCTAAATGTTGAAGATGTCAACATGGGTATGATATATATAACGGCATGTTTAAATAGATATATGTTCTGCTCGTCAGCCATATGAAAAATCCATACATCATAAGTTCAAGACTCTCATTCCGGTAAATAGGTCTCTCTCTATGTTCGTTTTCTTCAATTCCAATTTCAATCTTTTGATTTTATAGTGTAATCATTCATACTTTCGTTCTCTTGCTCCGGGCAAGTCTTTCTATGCCTCTCTTTCCTATCTTTTTCTTATAGAGACAGCAGAGAATGGCAGACGGCCGTAAGTTCTCTCATCGTCTCAACAGTCTTCGAACTGTGAAGAAAATGATGGATACTAACTCTCAACCAGTCAACTCAGCTCGAGCCTTGAGGGTTGCTGAAATCGTCAACGACTACCGCACACTTTTGTTTCATATCTCCCAACAGCATGTGGAAGCGCCACCAGATGATTACTGGGAAGAAGGCTATGTCGTTATGAGAGAGTGTCTTGCCGCCGCACAATCCTTGATGTCGTCAAACTATACTCCCACTGCTATGTTGAACGGGGATAGCGCTGAAGAAATGGAAAAGGCAGAGCTGCAGAGGTACCATATTGCTCCTCGGCCCAAGACGCAAGTATGTACTCTAAAACTCCAGATATGAATAGGTTGATACTCGACAGCAGCGCTCGACGATTCCAAGCACATAAGATCTACCTCCGCGCCGCAGCAGCAAGACGGTGGGCGATGAATCGAGAGAGTACTCTGCGCGGCCAACGGCCAACAGAGCATCACTCCGCTCAATTGAAAGAGCCAAAGCGCTTCATCAGCAATCTATTCAGACAGGTTGGTTTGCCTTTTTTTTCGGTGCACATATCTCCAGATGAAAAAACGGTGCTAAATCGTCTCTGTTGTCGCAAGGAACTCGATCAGGTCACAGATCAATATGTTGTTTCTGACCTTCGAGCCGCCGACCTGCGGGCAGGTCACTGGCTCGATGAGGACCCTGCTTTGGATGAGATTCGTCATTGGATACAATCGCAGTCTTGAAACCAGGTAGCATGGATGAGCTTGCTCATTCTGTATGATAGTGTGTGCATGATTTCAAGGACGTCGTTATGAACTCTGCGGACTTACCGTGACGACTGATATTCTCTCTATCTCTCTTTAAAGCCATCCTTTGATTTCTGGTCAAACCATTTCAATTGTCTTTCTCTGCTCGTGGATGAGTGGAGAGATGATCTCATGAGACATTTTTGTTTATGAAAGGATGTGGTAGCAAAAGTATTGGATATGTTCGTGTCTAATAACGCTAATGTACTACTAGGGGTTGGGAATGCAAGATGCAGGTCGCTTGCAACTTTCACAACAGGAAGTTCTCTCTATATTTTTTTTCCTAGTCCTGCATCACCATCTGAATTACTAGCTGGTCCTTTCGTGACAGTGAAAGAGTTTAACGACTGGTTCTCCGCTTTGCCAAAGCGAGGATTTACACATACAAGCTTTGACGAACCCTTCCGCCTGGGACTCAAGGACCATGTGCCGATACATTTTACACACACGGTGACCTCTGCCCGAGTAACATCCTCATCTCCTCAAAAGGTCCTCCTCACATCCTGGCGCTCGTGGACTTCCATCAGTCCGGCTGGCTGCCAGCGTATTGGCAATACTGCAAAGCCCCTTGATCCTGCCACAGTCCGCGCTCGTGGAATTGAACCGTGCTCCGAAGACCTGATGTTGTGAAGGGCCACTTGGAGATATGGAACGGTTGAGATAGCTGAGATGACAATACATTGACTATCTTTATGGTCCTTCATATGGCTCCAGAAACATGGGAATGTAGACAGTCTCCCACTCGTCTCCGATAGGACAAGTTCTGTCGTGAACCAATTTCTCGACATAATCCTGAAGCCTATGTTTATCAATGAGGTAGCACCGGCCCTACCGTGTTTGAATTCAGCGACCCTGGACTGACTCCAGGGGTATGGACCAGTTTCGCCTTTGCTTCCGAGGTGTCATGGTCTTGGATGTCCGTGGATACGGTGCCGTTTCCTATCACATCCTTGACGTGGTCATCATTGACCTGAACAAGGGGGATTTTCTGGTGAACTCGGTTGGTCTTGGTGATATCATGGTTCCGCTTGAACTCGAGTTTGTACCCGGTAAAGGAAGAACCGACAGCCTGTATCACTTTGCTCTTGGCAGCATTATTGGCCTCTGGGACGAACATGGACCAATGCGCCGGTGTGTTGCGCTGTGGGAAATCAACAAAAGGTAGTTGTCCCCATGTCCATGAAGGTGTCCACGTCTACTTATAATTTCGCAACACCTACAAAGCAAGCAAGCGCTACTGTTGGCTCGCCCACGACAAGTTTCTGAATATAAAATGGCGCAAAACGAAGCATGGAGACGGGCTGGGATGCGTCGACGTCCAACCAGTAGCCGCCATTACCGATGTTCATGTTGAGCAACTGGTGGCCAGAATCAGTTTGTTCTTGCCCTGATGACCATTATCGCTCCAGTTTGTTCTGCGTTCAAATGCATGAATCACTGACAAACCAAGAATGACTCAGAAGTCTCAGCTCGGCAAAAAGCGTCGATTGGAAAGCTCACGATCCAAGAATCAACAGAAGAACAGGCGCTGACAAGGTCTATTCAGCAAAGCATCTCAGTATTGCCTTGAATGCGATGCAGACGTATGCGTGATTATCCAGATCAAAAGGAAATAGTCAAAATTTTACATTTAATTCTGATCCCACTGGATCATGGCCGCCTCCAGACAACCAACTCGTATGTCCGCTGCTGGCGACGGCATCACTCTTCCCTCACTAACAGCAAGCAAGATAAGTAAGGAGTGATTCTGCGTCGTGGGCCCTGGACATAGCACTGGAGTATGAGCTGTGCGTGGTCCTGAGTAAAGACAAGCTGAATTCAACTCATCAAGGCAAGAAACCTTCTCAGGTGGCACTCTAGTCGATCCCAAAGTCCAGATTTCAGATATCCAGAACCTCCTCAAGTTGAAAGTCAGTTTGCTGAGATTCCCGTAGTCACTGGCCCGATAGGAACAACGTTAAATGACGTCTCACAATGATTAGCCAGGCTGATCCACATTGCGCGCCTAAGACCTTCAGGCTGAAGGGAAAGAACATTGGATGGAGATGGTAGCTGAAATGCTGTGGCAAAGATGGGATTTCCAGTCACCTAGCGTAGGTCCTATGGAGAAATAGGTGATCTTTCCAAGAGAACTTGACATGATTTGGGGAGTCGGGATTAAATTCCGGTGAAATGGGCTGTGCTCGGTTCAGCTGAAGACGTTCGGGTGGGCCAGGCTGGATTGAGCGGGCCGCAATCTTTAGGGGTGGGACATCTCCTGTCAAAGAATGTTGTGACATCTTACCAATTCCATCCTGCATCTTAAATAATTTCATTGATGGATACCAGATATAGATATGGAGATGGCAAAACAAATCATCTGTCCTGTAGCCATCCAAACGACCTGATCCTGCCTGAAAGGCGGAAACAGAAGATCTGCCTCCCAACCTAGTTCTCTGTCTGGGAACATGCATCATTCGACATGCTCCTTCCCACCAGGCTTTAGTATGTTCAAATTGACCTGGAGTAACTAGGTATGCTGCCGCCAAATACCTCGTCCAGTCTCCAGAGCGCAATGGTGCTCTTTTCTGAGTATAGGGGACATATCCATGGATCAACTTGGTGGTCCCCTAGCTAGGTATTATGATCCCCGTTGTCCCAATTTCGATTCACGAATAAATGTAAATATAACTGCAGGGATTATGGCAATTTGAATTAATAATGTGAAATGAATTTCGTTGAATTTGTTAATTCAGTCCGCCGTGGTGGAGGCGCACTTCTAGCCACCATTTTCCTCCTCCGAAGAATATCTGCGATGCCGTCCTGGTTATATAACGTCTCCAGAGATCTCCAGTGTTGTGTTGCCAACCGTTGTGCGCCTGACTGTTGGTATTGGTAGTCAACAAAAAAGAGGCTGATACTGGAATGGCGCATCAACGTGCGTGGTTCCAGCCACGACCGCCGAACCGACAGCAATAGCAACACCACCGCTTCTATGCTTATTATTCGAATACAGCTCAAGGCCTCACCGATTGGCATGCCCCAGCTCGCCAACAAGTACTGCACAAGTTCCTGTTTCCTGTCCTGGCGTGGTTGAGATTCTCGGGATTAAAGCTGCTAAAGAAGATCTGATCAGCCACAGTTAGCCCCGCAATAGCACTGCCACAGATGCTTTCTTTCGCCAATCAACGCATCGGGTCAACAGCATCCCTGAAGCACCGATATTATTGTTACCTACGGAGTTATTTATAGTCGGAGAAGTCACATAGACCTACAACGTAGGTATTATTGAGTACTGGTACAAATTCCTGCATCTGCTCCCCGGAAATCGTGGCATTCCATCAGCGTATCCAACGATTCTTACTGCTCACATCCTTCGTGGTGCTTGTGGCAGTCCTTACAGATCAATACTTCCCTTCGATTTCCAATATTGACCCTTTACGGCAGTTACTGGGACTTCAAGACAACTCCAGCAAGACATCCATAAATATGTCGTCTGGAATGAAATCTGTTGCGTATTTTGTGAACTGGGTACGTTGAATGTTTCCTCTCAGAGTACCTTTCAATCAACTCATCGTTGTGTTTCTTGACATCTATCTTGTCTATTGTTTCTGCCAGCCATCCGTTGCCAGAACCTAATGTTATCGGCACAAAGATTTGAGATTCTGCCAAACCTGCTTCTAGGTAGAATGAAGACATTGAATGTCAACTAATTCCGGGACAGGCAATCTACGGGCGGAACCACAATCCTCAGGACTTGCCCACAGACAAGTTGACTCATGTGCTTTACGCATTTGCCAATGTTCGTCCGGAGAGCGGCGAAGTGTGAGTTCATTTCTCAGGCGTACAAATCACACGAAATTTGTTCGTTAACTAGAACAAGCTACTTAACCGATTCCTGGTCTGACATCGAGAAACATTACCCAATGGATTCATGGAATGATACAGGCAACAATGTCTACGGCTGCGTGAAGCAGCTGTTTCTACTCAAGAAACAGAACAGAAAGCTCAAGGTCCTACTTTCCATTGGTGGCTGGACCTACTCCTCCAATTTCGCTCAACCTGCAAGCTCGGATGCTGGGCGGGCAAAGTTTGCAGAGTCTGCTACGCGGTTGGTTCTTGATCTGGGCTTTGATGGTGAGTGTTTGATCGTGAAATAGAACCTATGACCTTTGCCCTGCTGACAACTAACTAGGTCTTGATATTGACTGGGAGTATCCAAAAGGTGAATACAACTTCCATATGAAAGAGATTTATTTCGAGTCAGAAGCATTGACAGAAAATCAGATGATAACGAGGCACAGAACCTTGTTCTGCTTCTTCAGAAGTGCCGCGAGGTGAGCTCTCTTGCAGCTTGTCTGGATTATTATTGCTTCACGACTAGGAATTAATAGAGTACAGACGCTCGATAAGGCAGCAGGTCCAAATCGGAAGTTCCTCCTGACCATTGCTTGTCCAGCTGGTACGTTTATTTATCCCTTTGGGATTCTTCACTTCGTGCTCTATTATCAATGTCTCAGACTTATTGACTGTGCCTACCCCCGTTGCAGGTCCGCAAAACTACACCAAACTCAAGTTCCCGCAAATGACTCCATACTTGGATTTCTACAATTTAATGGCCTACGATTATGCAGGCAGCTGGGACAGCGTTGCTGGCCATCAAGCCAATCTATATCCATCCTCTTCGACTCCCGCCTCGACCTCGTTCTCCACCATTGCAGCGCTCAACCATTATATCCAAGTCGGCGGCGTACCGCCATCCAAAATCATTCTCGGCATGCCCCTGTATGGACGCGCATTCACAAATACCGATGGCCCAGGCACACCGTTCTCGGGGACGGGAGAAGGCAGCTGGGAGCAAGGTGTTTGGGATTACAAGGCACTACCGAGGCCGGGCGCCACAGAACACTTGGATGCGCAGATAGGGGCATCCTGGAGCTATGATGCCGGTGCCCGGACGATGGTCTCGTATGATACTGTGGCGATGGCGGAGATCAAAGTCGACTTTATCAAGCAGCATCAGCTGGGTGGTGGCATGTGGTGGGAGAGTAGCGGTGACAAAGGAGGGAAGACAGCCAACAAGGCAGATGGCAGCTTGATCGGCACTTTTGTTGACGGTGTTGGCGGCGTGGATGCCCTGGATCAGTCTCCGAACGCTCTGGAGTTTCCTGAGAGCAAGTACGACAACTTGAGGGCAGGTTTCCCTGAGCAATGATGATGCTACGATGATCTTTTTTCAGTGCTTGTGGAGTTCCCTGGTACCACTATTTAGCCAATGCATTTACGGAGATTATCTATTCTACTTTTACGGAAACGTTCATGAAAAACTGTTTGGCAAGTCTGGAGGTATCTTCATTTTGTTTATAATCATGTAGGTACAACCATGAATCCTTGCCTAGGTACCCCTCAACAACGTACAATCCTCAGCCATTCGTCATCCGGTCTGCTTTAGAATACCGATAAAGATGCAACGACTTGATAGATTGCCCGCTTATTTGGACTCGTCGAAAACGTAGGTGAGGTGGCACTTGCCGCAGTACTGGCGGTTGTGCATGGCGGCCATGAAGACACCAGCACCGCACTATATTCAAGTGAGTCAGTCGCGATGCATTTAACATAAACAGCGAATCCCGAGACGTTGCAACATACCTCGGCAGAAGGGCACTCGCGGCGGAGACGCTCGATCTTGCCATCACCGTCGACCTTGTAGTACTTGAGGACAGCGAGCTTGGTCTTCTTGCGCTTGTGCTTGATCTTCTTGGGGGTGGTGTAGACCTTCTTCTTGCGCTTCTTGGCACCACCACGCAGGCGGAGCACGAGGTGGAGGGTGGACTCCTTCTGGATGTTGTAGTCAGAAAGAGTACGGCCGTCCTCGAGCTGCTTGCCAGCGAAGATCAGACGCTGTTGGTCGGGGGGGATACCCTCCTTGTCTGAACCGACGAGAGTCACATTAGCCACGACTTCTGCCTTTCATGTCTGGATGTTGTAGGATTTCCGCAGCCGTACCCTGGATCTTGGACTTGACATTGTCAATAGTGTCGGAAGACTCCACCTCAAGGGTGATAGTCTTACCCGTAAGGGTCTTGACGAAGATCTGCATCTTGATGAAGGCCTGGACCATACGGACAAAGGAAAGATTCGTCAGCTCATGTTCGTTTCGTCTTTTGCGTTAATGATCGATCCTCGAGCCAGCAAGGCTGTTCAACCTGCTCATTCGCAGGACGAAGAGCTTGCAATATCTCGGAGAATACAACGATTGTTGAACGCGATCATTTGCCAAGCGACAAAGGGTATTTTTGGTTGCTCAGAACGTACCTCGACAAGAGTTTGTCTTCCTCAACCTTCGATGAAGCGGAGTAAGAAATTAACTGTGTGGCAGATAGAAGATGCCGCTTGTAAAATTCGTTGTGCGGTCACGTGGGCTTATCGCATCGGATCCGGCAGACCCATTTATCCGAGTACACCACTCGTGTTTGTCACGTGACGAAGATTACTGTTGTAGGTATTGGACTACTCTGTTGTCACCAACAGTCCCTAAGTTAGGGAGTTTGCTTACGATGACTTCAAGTACAGTCGAGCCAGCAGGATCTCAATCCAGCTAAACACCAGCTAGCTGGCTAGGGCAATAGCTAACAGTAGTAATTAGTCTAGCAGCTACACAGCAACAGGATGACAACACTCACGGCCCAGACCATCATCTAGCTAGCTGCACCGACCTCGCTGAACCCGAGATCAACAATATTCGTTTATTGATCATGACCCTCGCAGCGCATTAGTCCTTGTCGCTACCAAATTGGTAGATTGGAGTCCTCTGACGATGTCGAGAGGACAATTCACGGCGAGCGGGAGGAACAGAAGAAAAGCTCCCTTGCGCAACGGAGGACCCAGTCTAATAATAATACACGATGATCTCACCTCAGATCGCCCCAGCCTTATGCTTCCAAATGACTAGTTCGAACTTCTTCATGGGCGATCAGCAGGATGGGGACTCCATCCACTCCTTCAGTTGTCTGTGCTGCTGACCCATGCCAAGCTGGGGGCAGTTTCCCAGACGCCGAGCGGGTTGCTGGGCCAACGCCACCATTGTTGATCCGTACCGTGGACATAGATCGGGATAGCTTCATCATCTCTGGGCCTTCCCTTGATTCCAACCATCTAAAACCCATTTCTGACTGTATATTCCTCTTTTCTTTGCAAGACTTCTTCGGTCGACGAAGGCTGTCACCTTGGGAAACTCGTCCTCGAGTTCCCTTCTCAACTTAAGGAATCGAGCGTGGAGGCGATAGCACAGAAAGGCTTTTGAAGAAGAAGAAGAAGCACTATCTGATTTCTTAAACCTTTAACTTCCTTCTCTCCTTTTCCCAGCCTGGTTTTTGAAAGAGGCCATCGACTGACACTGCTGCAGAGTACTCATTTTTCCTTCTGTTGGCCCAGCCGATCGGTGAGCGCTGTGCGAGGTGCGTAATAGATATATGTACCACTGGCGCATGTCATTCCATACTTACCAACTATTATTGCCCGGCGTATAGATCGCCAACGATCAGAGTCGGTTACCTCAACGTGGATATTGTTGCCATCAATCGTTCCGATTTCGATTCGACATGCTCGCCAATCCGCACAGCCATGCTCAAGAACGACACCGGCAACATCGACGGCAGATCTCGACCCCTACAGTTCTCGAGGCCGCGAAAGTTCCCAATATTCCTGCACCAGCTTTACAGAGATACCACGCCCATCGCAGAGGTCAAAGTGAAGACCAGCGGTCTCTCCATCTTCAACAACCGAAGCTAGTGCAGGGTGGTGCGCTTCCGATCAATACTAACCCAGCAGCAAACCAGCAAAGGATAGGCCGGTCTGGTCTCCCAGTCTCTCAGCAACAGCCAACCGCAATGCCATTTATTGCTGAATGTCAATCATTCAATAAAGAAAACTTGCAAGCTCTTAGCCATTACCACAGCGATGAGAACGATCCGAGCATTGCCTGTATGCCTTCGAATTTCGCCAAAATTCAAAATTCAGATTCCCCGAATCAACCTGTGCGCCTGGCTCTGGATAGTAGCCAGCAACAACCGCCAAGAAACTCGAATGTCCCGTTCGGAAATACTGTGCGCATAACTTCAGCTTGGGACGTCTACCAAGAAAACCAGCTAGTTGCAATTCCACAGCAAGCCAATGCGATTCCGGATGCGATGCGGCGGCTATCAGTTCAGTCAGATATAAGTTCACGGACACAACGACCGGAAACTCCCACGAAACAGATCACTGGTCGTAAGTTCAGAGAAACCAATGTTGATAGCTCTCTCCTAACATGAAGATCAGACTATCTCCCCATCACCCCCGCGACAACACCTTTCAAAAATGTGGAAGAATTTGTTTCATACGGCGAGGATATGCGATCATCACCTACCAAACTTCAAAGTCTCGCTGTGCACCATGCAGCACAGTCATCATACATGCAGCGAGCCAAATCACTCCAAGGAGTGAGCGGATCCACATTTACGCAGCAGAAGATGGAAGTACCATCCCCACCAAATACAGCATCATTCGACATTGATCATTTTGACGTGTTTGATTGCCATCAAGAATCCAGTCATGAAAATCCAGAACTACGTCAGCTATCCCAGAGCCAGTATAGCTCGTCATCGTCAGTAGCATCGTCTTTTTATACCTCACCGGAGCTTGCAGATATGCCATCCCCAGAGGACAGTGGTAAACCAGCCCCAAAGATGCCAATATATCCTGTCACACCCCGCCGCACGAGTCCCAAGAAGGCTCCGAACGCAACTTCGACCACTTCTTCAATGAAACCCAAACTGTCGCCTCGAGTGGCGTCAATCGACAGCCTCAATCTGGACTCCAGAATCCAGGCATCCATCAAAGAAACTGGTATCACCATTGAAGAGATTGCGTCCTATATCTCTGGGCCCGATCCAGAGGACGGGAAGTGGGTTTGTCTCCACCCAGGCTGCGAGCGGAGATTTGGCAGGAAGGAAAACATCAAGTCGCACGTTCAGACCCACTTGGGCGATCGCCAATACAAGTGTGACCATTGCAACAAATGCTTCGTGCGAGGACACGACCTGAAGCGGCATGCAAAGATCCATACCGGAGACAAACCGTACGAATGTCTCTGCGGCAACGTTTTCGCAAGACATGACGCCTTAACCCGCCACAGGCAGCGGGGTATGTGCATCGGTGGATACAAGGGAATTGTGCGCAAGTCGACAAAACGCGGTCGCCCGAAGAAGCATAGACCGGAGATGGAGGAAAGGCAGGAGAAAGCAGCACGAACGCGTCGAAGGGTTGCTGAAAGATCATCCTCGGCCTCAGCATCAGGATCGGACTCGTCTCACAACTCACCACCTTCTGAGACCTTGGAGAACATAAGCATCCGCGGCTTGAGCCCAATGGACGATATGCCAATGTTCCAAACGCCTAATTACTCCCTGCCACCGGATGTGTTCACTTTCACACCTCCTGCGTCCCCAAAAGACAATCTTGAGACCAAGCCATCGCCCACCAGAAGCCACCGGTCCCTCACACCCAACAGTGAGGATGAGTTGCTGCGTCCCTCCTCATTGAAATGCCCAATGCAAAAGATGCTCGAGGAATCTGGATTACCTGTCACTCACGGCACCATAGCTCCTATGAGTACTGAATTGGCACCTTCATCAAACGCCAATGCTATGTCATCCCCTCAAACTGCGCCTACCTTGAGCGATTCGTCAACTGGGTCCGATCTCGATGTCTTCATCAACGAGGAGGCCTCCTCTGCCTTTGCCAAGCATGATCTGGAACTCCAGGACCCTGATATGGCTGAGTTCCCGGATTACTCAAATGCCTCCAACTTTGGCGAGAGCATGGACCTGTTCTCAGGGAAGACATATTCTGCAAACGGGCCTCTATCTGACGAGTTTTTCTCGTTCCAATTCCAGGTAGATGAACAACACTCAGATGCCCTGTGCGAGGACTTTTTCTTGGACTGAAAGCGAATACCTGCACATCACTGACGACGGAATGACCCTTGACTCTTAGCTAGCGCAAATCACCCCTGACGACCTCGGGATTGAATGACTGGATTCGACGATTTTCAATTGATACGATATGAGACTATGTACAATCCATGACACGTTATTTTGACGCATGATTTTCCCCATTTTTTTTTTTAAAAAAAAGAATTTCGGCATCAGCTTCTGCTTCTGTTTCATGTCGCTGCATATGTATGCTACCTGCTGCGACTACGAGAGACTTGCCCATTTGGAGTTTCGTGGGCGCAGATTCATAATCCTTGTTGTTTCCTCTGTCGTTATGCACTTTCCCTTCCCTTTGTTATGTCGTTACGATCTGCTGTCCTCTGCTTCGATTCTTCCTTGCCTGAAACTGTCTGTCAAATAGATGCAGGATTGGTAGGCAGGCTTTTTGTTACATTTTAATTCTCCGTGGTTCCGAAGACCTGTATTCTAGCTTTCCTCCCTGGACCTGGCGATTACAGTCCATACTAGCCGCAAATTTAAGTGATGTTCCATATAACGATGCTGTATAATCTATCCATCTAAGAAAACGTCCGTCTTGAAGATAAATCTAGTCAGCAAGCTGTCAAAAACCAAGCAAAGCAAACGCCAATTACACCTCATGCCAGATTATTTCCAACTCGATAGGGTGTTCCCCCTGAGAAGCGTAGATCTTGCTCTGGATAGGCCCCTTGGGCGCTTTATCCGCGAAGAATGTCGTGTTTCCCCGATAAGCCAGCTTACCATCCTCGACCTAACAACGAGTCAGCCTGCATTGATGGCTGGACGCAGAAATAAAGGGCAACTCACAGTGAACTCCTCTGGAGTGCTGACGTGTGGACCGCATCCGAAGATGTCCTTTTCGAATGTACACGGTCCTTTGCTAGACTGTAACGAAAACCTGTTGTCTGCAGATTTTCCATACCGCAGTAAGTAACTGGGAAAGAAAAGATGCTCGAGATATTGTTATAGAACATACCTGAGATCTTCTTGGCTTTGAACGTGGCACAGGTTCCCGACGTGAACCATGTGCCACGGCTGATAATACAGCCACGCCTCTGGCCTAGCGTCGAGACCTTTAAATGGCCCTTTCCAACAAACGGTGCGTCAGTTGCAGTTGGGTTGGCAGGTGGAGAGGTGGTCTTTGAAGGTTCTTTCTGAGACCGCTTGGGCTTGTAGCGGATTCCGGACGCAGGGCAGTTAGATTTTGGTCCATCTGCCCAGGGCAAGGTTAGTCAATTTTTTTTGGTAGATAGCAAAGCTGAGTTGCACGGTGGCTGCCAACCTGGGCTCGAAGGAACGAAGTCTCCTGTTTGTAGGTTGCCGGCGATGTTGAAATGGTACCAGATCTCGTTAAGCGCGCCGTATCGACATCGAACGGTGACCTCCGCGCCGTGGGCTTTCTCAAGAGCTGCCTTAATTTCTGAGAGCGTGTACGTCGCTGTGTGAGATGGCACGATACCAGCGTCGGCGAGAGTCTAGAGACAGTTAGGTCTTCTTCTTCATCCCTGATCCTGAATCAATGAACAAGTAGATAAGCCTGCACAGACTTTATATGACGGCAATTTCTCAAACACCTCCACCGTCTTGTCGAAATAGTCTACGACTTCCTGCTGCGGTAAATAGTCGGAGTAGCAACTGGGCTCCAGAGTGCTGATGCAGGTCCCTTGATAAGATGAACACAACTGTCAATCACGAATATACATAGACAGATAATTGCATGGATGGAGATAGCAATACCATGTTTATTCCATTCGTGGATCTAATCGAAGAGCATTAGTAAGGGAATCGCAGAATTAAGACGAGAGCGCAGTTACCCAAAGATCATTATCATCACCGCGGAAGTCTTTCCAGTAAACACTCATGTAGTCAAGAAGATCTGCTCGACCAGCATCCACTAGGATTAGCGATATGTTACTGTATCTTCGCTTCGAATCACAGTATTGGTCGAACCCGCCATCACAGTGATCCGGCCTAGAATAGCGGGGAATAATCAGCATTTGGGGTCAAGTGTGACTTATGTTTCATTTTCGTATCGCTTCAACGCAACCCAGAACTCACCACAGTCCATGGATGGTCCAGGAGTCTTCCGGTCCAACAGCAGGGTCTGCGTCCCAGAACTGAGTCTGAAGCATCTGGCCGCCTGGATAGTTGAAGCAGCATGTATCTTGACCGATGTATTTGGTTTGGCAGCTGAGGTCCGCCTTGGGACATGATGATCGTGCATGTTCTCCTGTTAGAGAGGAAGAAAGCCCCAATGAACTAGTCAAAGCTTTCAGGATTTGTTGTGGCCCAGGCATCTCCTGCGGAAGTATACGCCTCATGCCCGACATAGCGCCGGTAGTAATCATAATGGATGTCACTTTGTCTCTTTGGAGCAACTCATACGAGAAGACAGCAAGTTGAGATACGATCTGGAGAAAAATACCAGCTTGTTTCAAGTCGCGCGATATATGAACTCGCTCAAAGATGCCTGAGTTGTTGATCACAGGGGACAAAGCTCCATTCATGGCATCCTCCACGTGAGTACATCGTCACCCGTTCCGGAGTAGTGACCGATGACTAACAACACCGTCCCATGTGACTTGATATTGACTTGATACAACCCCAGTCTGGTATGAACGTCGGGCGCTACAATATCATTTCCAGACACTGCTATCTCTTGAGTTCCAAAGTTATCATTCTATCTTGACGCCTATATAGCTTATGAGCAGAAAGTGGAGGGGGGTATCATGAACGCCAACGAGAAAACTCCCAGAAAGGCAACAATGGCACTTCGAATCATGTACGAGCCATGATTCAACCAGTCAGACACTATGGATTAGCCGATACGCCCTTCTCATGATCTCGTTCCTTCCACATTCTCAAAACTTCAAAGCCGACCTCAACAGCAATAAGCAAGATGATGATCCACTCAAGTCGAAGACCATGCTTCTCACTCAGCCTTTCTCTGAGTACACTGGCTATTTCTTGAGCATAGTCCATCTTCTCATTGAGGAGTTTGATGCGAATGCCCACATCCAATGCTCTGCCCACTTGCTCGTAATATCCCTCGAGGCCTAGCTCGTGCCGACTATCCCAGAAGATATCCGGTAGAGAATCCGTAAGTTCGGAGTAAAGATTCAGCTGTGCACGCACACTGAGTAATTGACCTGTCTTGCGAAGAATGAAATCTCTCGTGAACGGGAGACGGGAGCCATTAGAAAGGAGCGTAGGGATGGCCCTAGTAGACTCAAAGTAGTTCGCCAGCAGACTCTCAAGCACTGCGAGTTTTGTACTTCGCGCCAATCCGGAGGAAAAAGCGACTTTAGTCAAGACCGTATCCACGGATTGCCGAGCAGGTAGCGGCGATTCCATGTCCTTATTTCCGGATTTCGTGCCAAGGATAATGGTATCACCTTTGATGCTGCTATTCTCTCGTTGCGGATCTTCGACATACTCTAAGTCTTCCGTTTCCAGACTATCGATATGAGCCCCCTCCGCAGCTGGGAGTAATGTTCTTGTAGCCAGAAAGGATGCGAATCCTTCTGGGAGCGACCATGCCACGACTGTACCGGAGGGAAAGACAAAAATGTCGCCGACTTCATCCGGGGACAAATCCGTTGTCGCCGGGTTGCTCATGCGGCGAATCGAATCGAGTGGGACTTGGACGTGGACGACTTGGGGATATAGACCGGTGTCAAAAGGGTCCGGCTCATAACCCCTTTCTTGCAAAATGTCCTTGACTTTGCGAATGTCAAATTGTTCAGCTACAGCATAAGCAGTCACTGTCTTTGTGCGCAAAATTAGCAGGAAAGAGCTATCGTCAAAGCAACATCGACTGTTGAAACCTTAGTCTGGTATAGTCCTTGTTCTTTAAGCTGAGCCTTCGATAAAAAGCCATCTTTCGATCTTTGCGCCTCCACTGCAACTCTTCGCAAAGAAGTCGGTGCTGCTGGTGATCTACCGCTCCTTCTTCGTTGCTTTTGAGACTCGAGAACCGATTCTCCCGGATATTCGTCCGTCTTCGATTGTTTTTGTGTCAGATAGGCGTTGGATGAGAAGAAATCTTTTCTCCTGGGAACACCCAGTGGCGTAGATGCGTGAAGATATTGGTTATGCGGCCGCTTCAACAATCGGAATCCCGCAGACCTCTTACAGGTCGAGCAAACGTACGGCCTGGCAAACATTTCGGTCGTCTTTCTGCTAATACAGACCGAATGTTCTCAAGAAAAATTCAAGTCGATCTCCACTCACAGCCATGCAACATCATAAAAGGGATGCCACTGGTTATTATTGTCGGGGAATATGTGCGTGCTCACGGCTGTCGCGGACTCGCGGTCATTCTCTTCTCTGAAGAACTTCTTGGCTGGCCCGCGGAACTAAAGTTGCTTAGTCATGACGGCCCTAACTTACCCCAGGTATGACATGAGCTCCTCCTCCATGTGTTGCATACCAGTGACCTGGGAACACAGAAAACTCTCGCCATGGACGCGCCTGGCGCGACAGAGGCCAATGAGGGTCTCAGTTACGAAAGCACGGAACAGGAGAGTTCTATAGCGCAAAGTGCGCAGAGTTCGAAAGACGTGCATGGCAAGCCCAACGAGCGGGACAACCCTACGAAAACCGAGGCCCAAGACAATAACAATGACGACGAAGATGATGAGGACGAGGAGGACGATGAAGACGAGGATGAGGATGACGAAAACGAAGACGAAGATGAAGACGAAGAGCCCCTTCTAAAGTATGCATACCTAACGAAGCACATCGGTTCCGTGTACCGCAATAAAGATGCAACGAGCTCGTTCCTTTGCGCAGGTGACAAGATGGTATGCCGCTCGAACGCCCCTCCAGACGTGCCGCAAGCTGAGAACAGGCCTTATAGATAATCGGAACGCATAACGGAAATATTGTAAGCTTTCAAAGCAGCGATATATAGCCGACTACTAAACCTTTACAGCATGTCCTATCATTACCGCTCCTGCAGCCGCTGCGCATCTACCATGCGCATTCAGCGAGCGTCACGTCCATCTCAGTCTCACCTTTTCCCCCGCCGTTACCTAGCATCAAAGCGGATTTACTGAACAAGCATTCAACTGAGGACCAGGGAGCTCTGGTCCGATCATCAGCCAGCTCTTTCGTTTCTCGCAGTCACGGTTCATCAAAGCCCCAACAGGCGGTCATTGCTGCAACACCGTCGAACTCCATCTATGTCGCTACCTCTTCGATTGATGGGAATGTGTGTGTTGCGTCTTTGGTGGATCAAAAAGATGTTCTCCTGCGAAATTTTGGCCGACCGGTTCAGACGGTAGCTCTATCCCCAGAATACAAAAGTGACAGGACGTTCCTATCGGGTGGTCGAGCGGGCGAATTGATCCTCACAACTGGAGGCCGTGTGGGCACGAGCACGAATTCGACGACAATGGGTGGCGCTGCCGCTACTGCTTCTAGCTGGCTTGGTTCAATCGGGCTGGGCGTAAATACAGGCAAAGACACTATACTACATAGTGGCGAAGGTGCTATCAGCACAATCAAGTGGTCATTGTCGGGCAAATACGTCGCGTGGGTGAACGAAGAGGGTATCAAAATAATGCGGTCGAATCTACATCTGGATTCGTCTGATTCGGAGCTTGCCTGGAAGCGCATCAGCCATACAGATCGCCCAAATCGACCCGGGTGGGAGGAGATGGCCAGTGTCTGGAAAGCTCGTGCGGAGTGGGTTGATCTCGGCTCCCTGGAAAGCGAAGATGATCCAGTCTCGAAGCGCGACGCATCAGGACCGGACTCGCTGTCTCATCTTCTTACAAATCAAGAGAAGGTCGAGAAGCTCGTTGTTGGATGGGGAGGTACTGTTTGGATAATCAACGTATACCCTGAGCGTCCGAACAAGAACTCTAGAGACCCTAAGCTAGGTTCTGCGGAGGTGGCCACAATGTTAGTCTAACCTGAGTCTGAAGCAGGAAGATTGCTGACTGAATTACAGATTACGGACCGATTGCATTATTTCTGGCATCTCTATGTACACGCCTAGTCTAATCATGATTCTTGCGTATATCGAGGCGGATGGAGAGTCCCAGCAGGGTTCTCACAGACGACAAAAGGCCCTGGAACCTGAACTGCGCATCATTAATATCGAAACCAAGGAAGAGATTAGCGCGGACACGCTTTCAGTCACTCGTTATGAGAATCTTTCATCCTCTGATTACCATATGAGTCTTCTCCCTCCCTCGAAAAACGCCGTAACGGTCGCTCAACGCGGAGCGCTGGGAGCCCTTGGGAATGGCCTCTGGGATGCCACGATGTATCCAGCTCGGCTTTTTAGCTCTGGCGCCAGTATCCGCAGTGCTGGCAGCGGTGATAAAGGATCCAACAAGGTCCCGAGCTCTTTTGCATCTCGACGAGTTAGTGAGGAGCCTTTATCTAAAGAAGTTGAAGATATCGCAGCGACTGCAGGAACGAAGGTGTTCATCCACAGCCCGTACGACTGTGTTGTTGCTGTCAAACGAGACCTCACAGACCGACTAGCTTGGTTAGACTCGCATCACAAGTATGAGGAAGCATGGAAACTCATTGATGAGCATCCTGAGGCGGCAGGGTCTGCGAGCGAAGGCAACGATATTGTTCCTGACATTGCAGCACGCTCTCAAACGAGTCTCGGTGAGTTCTTCGCCGACGACAGATCATCTATTACAACAGCGGGTCGAGGAGTCGTCTCTGTGGCTGAACAAGAAAAGCGCCGGATCGGCGAGCTATGGATCGAGCAGCTCGTGAGAGAGGAGAGATGGAACGATGCTGCCGAAGTTTGCCACAAAGTGTTACAAACTGCATCTCGGTGGGAGCATTGGGCGTGGGTTTTCATCAAAGCTAATAAGTTGGACGAAATCACGCCATACATTCCGACTGGTCTTCACTCACCTCTTCCCTCTGTCATCTATGAAGTCATCCTAAGACATTACGTGGAGCGCGATCGGCAGAGGTTCAAGGAACTGCTTGACTTATGGCCATTGGATCTATTCGACGCCGGCAGCGTGACAGCGGCCATCGAAGATCAACTAGAATCGGACCAGGTGATATCCGGATCCGAAGAATGGCGCATTCTAATGGGGTGTCTTGCGAAGCTTTTCCTGGCAGGAGGTCATTATCGCGAAGCATTGCGTTGCTATGTCCAGCTTCAAGATGCAGAAGCAGCGATGTCATTGATAAGAGACCACAGGTTGTTGGAGGCGGTTTCTGAAGATATCCCTGCATTCATCATGATTCGGGTATCCAGGGAACAGATGAAGTTAGCCTCAACGACTGAGCTCGAAGAGTTGACAGCAGAGCCTATCAAGCTTCTTGCTGGTGAAGCTTACACAGGCATCGTCCGGCCTGAAACCGTAATTAACCAGTTGCTCGCCGCCAACAGACAACTGTTCCTCTACTTCTACCTTCGTGCGCTCTGGCGAGGAGAGTCGCTTCCTCACGGTGCTACAAAGCCACGCAGAGGTCGCGGTGCTCACATGAGGGATGCTGCGAACAAGTTGGCTGCGGATGAAGGCAAGGCGTTGATCGACGCATTTGCAGATACAGCCGTCGATGTTTTCGCCGAATATGACCGCCCACTGCTCATGGAATTCTTGCAAACCAGCACCGCATATTCCTTCGAAACGGCTACCGCAATCTGCGAGAACCGTAAATATACTACAGAACTGATATATCTGCTGTCCAAAATGGGCCAAACGAAGAGAGCTCTCAATTTGATTCTCACGGATTTAAAGGATGTCTCACAAGCCATCTCTTTTGCTAAATCCCAAGACGACCCAGACCTCTGGGAAGACCTTCTCGATTACTCGATGGACAAGCCTCGTTTTATCCACGGGCTGCTCGTTGAGGCGGGTACTGCCATTGACCCAATCAAACTAGTCCGACGCATCCCGAGCGGGTTGGAAATCGAAGGTCTGAGAGACGGCCTGACCCGCATGATCAGAGAACATGACCTCCAGGCTAGTATCAGTCAGGGTGCAGCGAAAGTCCTCCAGAGCGAGGTTGCTCTTGGGATGGATACACTGCGACGAGGTCAGAGACGTGGCATCAAGTTCAACATTGTCGAAGAGAAGACTCCAAACGATCTGGAAAAGGAGGTTACCGTGAAAGGAGATGCGAAGAGCGGTGCCGTAACAGAGAAAACCGTGAAAACGTCTGCAGTCCAACCAGGTCGGTGCGCAGGCTGCCATGCTCCGTTCCATGCCAATGGTGAGTTTCTCTCCCACTGATATTTTCACCCAAATGAATCGGTACTGATCACTTTCGTCTGCCTACAGAGAAAGAAATTCTTGTCGGTTTCGCCTGCGGCCACGTTTTCCACCTATCTCATGTACATCCGGAAACAAAGGGAGCAGACCAAACGGCCAGGCCTTCTCTGCTTTCTCATGCGCCAACGGTGGATGAGCTATTACCGTCTACATCTCGGACAGTAGGGCCGAAAGTAACGACAGCTCGACTTCTCAGGGACCGGATCGGCAATGGATGCCGGGTTTGTGCTTTAGGGAAGGAGATCGAGGCCATCGGTGAAACCGTTGCGTCGCCAACGTAGGCTCACCAAATGGCTGCGGGTCGCTGTATGTTTCTCTGTGGGAGGCAGTGGAAGATCGCCGGCGACGAAATGTTAAGGCTCTACTCCCTTGACCAGTTCGTTTCGTCGCTCATCGAATCTATATCCTTGATGGGCTGTGGATAAACGCTGAAGAGGCTGAGTCGGGCTGATGTTGGACCGTGATACGAGTCTTGCTCTTCGTTGACATGTCACTTTTGAGGGAGACGTCTCTATGTACTTTAATCTTGGCGTCTCCTACCTGTTTTGTAATATGTCTCCACGGTTGATATGTTTGATATTTAGAAGATACCCAAGCTACGCTTGTTTTGCTACGCGAGAACGATACCGAGAACTAAGTCTCTGGTTAAGCTTTGCGAGAACTGATTGTGTTCTTAGTACGAAGCTAGCAAACAGATGCAGAGATATTAATGGGTTCAGAATGGGTAAGTCCATCTAAACCCCGAAGTAAGAAGCAACAGAACGCACAAGTCATCTCGCCATCATCTCGGAGAGCACAGTGAAACATCGCCAGTCAGACACACCAGATACTGCAAAGAACCAGTATGTCATCATGTTGACAGTTCATATTTGCGCTCATCCTCAATGTGACGAGCAGATACATGAATTCTTCCGAATCGATGTGTCAACTATGCCTTACATGGCCAGGAATCCGACCAGTGCGGCAACGATTGCAACGGGAGGGGTGTATGCACCCTCCAGATGAAAGGCACCATTGGGGTGCAGACTGGTGGACGGAGCAACGGTACTGCTGGTATGTGTTTCAGTGGCCGACACTCCAGCGGTGGTCGTGGAACCAGCTGAATGAGTCGTCATCTGTGTGCCCGAGGACGTAGCAGTTGAGGCAGAGCCAGAGTGGACCGAGGAACTCGAGACAGGAGCCGAACCCTGAGATGTAGCAACTGGAACAGCAGAAGTAGTTCTCGTGGCCGAAACGATAGTTGTCGCGGTCGAAGCCGTTGGATTGTTGACAGAGGCAGACGTAGCAGAGGGATGATTCGTTTCAAGCAAACACTCAGTCACCGTGATGGTAGACTCTGGAGCAACCAGTCAGCCAGTGGTAGGGGGAAGACGATTGTGTCAAGAGTCAAATGTTCAGGTGTTCGCCGTCTTCATCTGGTCACTTACCGGCACGTGGAACAGCTTCAATCTTGATAACCGCGTTCGCTTCGTTGACTGAATTACCAGGGACAAGTCCGTAAGAAGTTGACAAATCAGATGTAGAAAGGGCTTCTCTCGAGACTTACCACCAGGGACGTTCACGACAGGCTCGCCAACTGCAACCTTCTTGACGTCTTCAGGGAGTTCTGAGCAGGCTTTGGTAAGACAAACTGATGGGAAACGATCATATTTCGACGTACGATGTTGGAGATATCAGGGCGTTGGCAGGCCATGCTCAAGAGCGAACCGGGTACTTACCAGCGGTGAGACCGAAAGACGCGAAGACCCAAACGAAGAAAAAGACCAACATCTTGACAGATGCGATGGATGCCATTTCCGTGTTCCTTTTGGAGAGACAACTGGTCGCGAAAGGAGTACGAAGTTTGAAGCTCTGGGGTAAGTGTGATCTTGAGATGAAAGAGACGAGGGACTCGCAGATGATGATGATGGTGAGATGAGGGAAGAAAAGAATACCAGAGAGGAGAAGAGAGACAAAAAGCTTTTAGAACCAAAACAGAGGATGTTGTTGCTGGGGAGGAAGTAACGATGGCCAGGCTGGGGGAGGCTCCCCAAAGCAGAGGAAGGCATGTGGCAGCAGGCACAGAAGAAAAGTCCCGACCGATTGATTGCTGCATTGAGGATAGTGAATATCCTCATATTGTGAATGTAAGAGTTGCACTACATCCATGAGTTACACCAAAGCACCTCTCTTATTGACCATGTCTGTTTGCCTGTAGGAAACTGTCCCCAGCTCATAAGAATCTGTCAGACAGGACTGTCATTTCAATTTGAAACCCTCAGGATAGGCTATTATTTGAATAACCAATGCGTCCCTTGCCAAGTACAGATATTTTTGTTTAGCGCTGTTCATTCTTCATGGAATGGAGATCATCAGCTTTGATGGTAGGGTTTCTCAATTTCTATGGACCAATTCTGATCATTGACTATATGGAAGTTTCAGGTGATTTGAGAATCTGATATGCAAGATCAAGCAAGCACATTTACCACCAACTGCCATGTAAAAAGAGCAAAGGGACCTGACTCAAGAACTTGAACATGATGGTAAGGTTGAACAGTCACAGTGCAAAGATTGCATTCATTGCTATACTCCTATTGGAGCAATGGACTGGTTGCACGAGTCATGGATAAAGATGTCACCATCATTAAGCTCAGAAAGAACAGGCATAAAATAAAGTTTCAGACTGTTCATGCAGGAACATGTGTATATCATGTACGCCGTCGAGGTCTCATCTGGGCTGTTATTGCCGACACTCCACAGTTATGATAGATTGAGTCCTCATGGCAATGTAGCCACTCTCTTTCTTTCTTTCAAAAGAGAAGCTCTTTCCATTTGCATCATATTGCTTCCACAAGCGCGTGCAGTCGCCAGACCTAAGAAAACTGACTCAGCATTGAAGCCGAGAATCCCATCTAACTAATCACAGCCCTACAGTTTACATGCTAAACACTATGCAACCCAGAGAAAAGTCAGCCTTATTCTTATAAGAACTCCAGTAGAATAAACCCTTCGAATAGCAGTAACCCCTGCTGGTACAGGAGAGATTGTGGATACAAAATCCTAGTCATCCCGGCCATGGATCCAGTACTTGACACCCATGGCATACATTTGGGTAGTTGGCGATTTACTTGCAACGCAAGCCACGTGGTATTGCCAGCTACTCGGGCATCTAAGGATTCTACCTAGGTATTAATCTGAGTATGTAGAGAGCCATTTCGATATGTCCATAAAACATAAAGGAGACACGAGCGTTGCGGGAACTGACGTCATTATGCTGATAATCTCGGTAGCCAAGGCTATGTATGGTATGGAGTACTCCGTAATAATTGTCGTATCTCAATACATGATACATACAACAATACAGCGGGGGCCTGTGCACCAGAAACAAGCCACAGACGTCATTGCCAGCAGTCGGACTGCTCAGTCTTTCAATAATGCTCCGAATAATGGTCGCGTGTAAACTGTGTACTCGGTACCTCCAGCTCGTACCATTGAGTGGGGAAGAATCTAAAGAAAAGGGGAATCGTAAGATTAAACAACCGAACATTATCCACGGAAGCTTGGTCTGGACTTTGACAAATCAATGTAAGTTAGTTAACGTAATCCATCATCAAACCGGACATATCATCGAACCAGACATTCCTGAGAACCCGAACCCCCTTAATAGTGCAATACAAATATATTAAAAATTTAGCTATCTAACAGCACCTGATAAGTGAAATTAAGTACAGAAGATAATAGGCTATTTAATATGACATCTAGTCCTAATATGACCAATCACATTGCAGTTACTGCATAGTGGTGGTGCTCGTTTCTTTGGCTCCTCTGGCTGCACCTCTACAGTAGCTTCCTGA